>JAPKID020001233.1:0-15245 GCA_026931265.2 Tropidonophis doriae
AATCCCCCCCCCCCCAAATATGTGATTGTAGCAAAATGTTTTAGTGAAAAGAAGTCTTGGTGAAGTAATAACTTCACTAAACAGCACTACTGTTTAGTGTTTACTACTCTACTATTTAGTAGAGTTTTAAATAAAAAGAAAGGGTATTTTGCATAACACAAAGGATGTGTGTTTGATGAATTGACAGATCTGGCCTGAAAGACTATCTTAAAAAGTGATGGACTCTTTTCCTGAGAGAATTTCAGTCAGCAATGAACACTTATAAGGGATACATGATGAAGCAAAAGATTGTCTATTAGGAACTTCCCAAATCTGCAATTATATCAGTATAGGTTAATGTCATTGAGAAAAGGAGATGAGATGGAAATGATAGGAAAGAGGAAACAGTCTCAGGTCATTTATAGTTTTATTTCCAAAAGCTCTTTTTAAAAATAATTCCTTTTAAAATGTTGCAAGACAAAAGTGTGAAACAAAATATAACCCATACAAAAAAAAATCAAATTTAAATAACTCCAATGAGTTAAGCTAGGTTGGACTTCCTTCCTGACTTAACAAAAGCCAGGAAATGCAAAGCTGACCCATAATATCTCCAAAGATCAGCCTCTTTCATATTTTTTATTCAACAAGAAGGGCACAGTTGCAGAATAATTAATCTGAGCTAGGTCTGTTATATGAAATATGGAAGGAGAAGTTACAATCCCTTTCTCTTTTTCTCAGCGGTAATAGTAATAACAACAATCAGAAACAAGATATTCCACCTTAACTTTTAGGGTTCAAAAGACTATAAAAAGCATCCTTCCAATTTTATATCTAAAATAAGTTTTTCACGTAATTTAGGATGAGTAATGGTGAATGGCCCAAAGTCATTCAGTGCATTTCCATAGATGAAGATGGCTTTCAATCTAGATTTCTCTGAAGTTTAAAAATATATATCAAAGCTAGTTTTTAAAAAACCTGACAAATATCAAGGTTTTTTTAAAATATCATTAATAACTGGTTGGTTTGGACAAGTTGTATATCTATTGCTAAATACCCTCAATGAAATACTTAATCCCATTTCCCTGAAAAAGCACAAGAATTTTTCATGTTGAGAGCTTACTATGGAATGTTGGTGAAAGTACAATACATAGTCTATGTATTTCTCATGAGATTGATTTGTGAGGGAAATTTGTAATAAAGAGAAATTAATTGACAGTACTTATTATTGAGATTGAGAGCTCATGCTCAATACTTTATACACATTTTCATTTTCATAATTTTGTATTTTGCAAAGGTAATAATTGTTGGAAGAAAAATCCATCTGCTTCAGTTCCAAGTGGGGAGAAAGACACTAGAAACATGGAGGCTGGTTGGAACTATGGTTTATTGATGACAGGATCACATGGGTTCAAGGTCCTGGGCATCTGACCAAATGGAGTAGAGAAGTATTTCTACCCTCTCTTGGGCTTTGAACTTGAGCTTTCTGTTCCTGTGCTAAGACCATGTATTCTGTTGGTTGCTGTCAAACTCCCATGTGGAGTCATATTTGTCTGAATTGAGTTTGGTTGAACCTTGGACTGATGTAGTGTCCCTGGATGATTTCCCAATGCAGTGAGCCCTGCTGCTAGATAATCTCATAATGTCCTGGAGGATCATGTCTTAATCCCATCATTCTGGAGGTGGAGGTCTAATTGTCTTATAGATAGGCTGGCCCAGTCCTGCTCCATGAGCACCAAATATTGCTGGGGGCAGGGAGTTGCTGCTCTAAGTTTCTGTCTACCTTAAAATTTTCATTTCTCTTTTAGGGGAAATATAATATTCTGCCTTTTAATATCTCCTAAAATATTTCATTCTTCTAGGAGAAGGGTGGGTGCTAATTCTCTTCATAGTGAAGCCATTGTGATTTATGGTTCATTTATATAATATGATGAACAAATTTATGGTGACAGGAGAACCACATGAGGCTAATTCCTCATCACATACTCAGAGAAGAAGACTCATTTCCCACCAACTCACCATGATTTCACAGCTGCAGTTTTACTTATTGGACCATTTCCTGTATAAATCAGTACTGGAACAAGCCAGGATTAATTTTTTCCCTTCGTTTTTTCCCTCCCAAGAAAAATAAAAGAGGTTTCAAAGGTCACGGAATAGTTCATAAGAGCGTGTAATCATTAACTGATAATGGTAAACCTGAACTGTGGCCAGAATCAAGGACTGTTTGCTTAATAAACTAGTGACGTTTACAGGTGGCCTCTAAGTGCCTGACACTATTTTCCTTAAATGGGCTGTATCCTCTTCCTTGTTAGAATTAAAATTCCACTCTTTGAAAATGGCTGTGCCAGAGTAGGAGGCCCTCCCAGCAGGTGGCTGAGACCACACCTAGAACCAAAACATTTCCAATACTTAAAGGTCCTACTTGCAGGAGTCATTCCAATACTAATGATGCTGGGAAAGGAAGAAAAAAATCCTCCTCTCACCACGAAAGACTTGAGAACATGGGTTGAGATACTCTCTGAGCCATGATGTTCAGTAGGGGAACTTTGAAACAATCAGTATCATTCGATTTCATCTTTCATAAAGCTCAAATGAAGATAACATGGATTCAAAGGAAAATCATGAAACCTAAACTGAATCCCCATAAAAAGGCAGAACATTGTTATAAAGTAAATAAAAGACATATACAATCTGGATGTATTCTAGATCAGACTGGTTTTCCTTTGCAATTTTTAAAAATAGCGAGACACAATAGGAAAGAATTGGCAAGGTCAGTCCTGGATGAAGTGAGAAAATAATTCCAATTAATTTTCTTAAGGTATATATCTATAACAGAGGTATTTTAGTATACCTATTTTGTTCCTAATAATACAAAACCATTTTTAATGAAAATGAGGGGTGGTATTGATAATTGTAACAATATTATGAATATTAACAATTTTTTGAATATTATTACTTAGCCATAGCAGATTGTAATAGAGACAAGGATCACCATTTAGAGTCTTCCTCAATTACTAATTTACAGCCAGAAGTAGTATGTATTTATTTATATATTTAATTTGTGTGGCTACCCATCTCAATCAGTGACTCTTGGCAATGAAAATATTAGAAATAAAATAAAAGCAATTAGACGCCTTTCAGAATTTGCAAAAAACTAGAACTTGTGGTCTTATGATAAACCAAGATTCTAGGCTCTCCCACAGCAGCAAAATCAAAACATAGTATTACTAAAGGCAAAATAGCAACAAAGATGCGTTGTCATTTTCTCTATTTCTGTTCAGGAATATGACCAGTTGCAGAAATATATAGTTGTTTAAAATAGAGCAGGCACAATGAGTACCAACGATTGGCAGAGGCAGCAGCAAGGAGACCATGGGGGTGGGGGAGAGATTAGGAAAGGCAGAAAGGAGAGAGGGACCTCCACTTCCCTCCTCTTCTGGTCCCCAGTGCAGATGCATATGTTGTTGCAATACTCTTAAACTACCCCTGGCACATTCTTCCCAATAGGTTTTAAACTGCTGTTTAAGAAAAGTCGTATGATGCAGAGATCTCCAATAGCAGATTTGCAAATTGTGTAATAATTCAAGCACAGGCATTAATAGAACACCTTAGTTCTCTCAGGAAAAATCCAGGATCATCATTGGAAGGAAGGGCTGTAGTAGCAGTGCCTACCTTTACAGTAGGTGTAACTGTTTTCCCAGGTGAAAGAGTGCTATCTGGACAGGTAGCAATAGCAGAGGACCTACCTCCCTTTCTCAGAATAAACTTTGAAATAAAGTGCTACAGTTTTCCCATTTGTTTTCAGAGTGCGTGATGAGAGCATCAAATCCAACATTAGCCTACAAAGAATAAATGACTTTTATTTTAACAAAAGCATAACAATAGACTAGAAAGATGGGACTAGAACATGAGTGTCAAACTCACATTGTCATCACATGATGTTTAGTGTCTGTCAGGTTTCTGAAAGATGCCCTAATTGATTCATGAGTTTGAGCCAAGTTTCAAAAGAAAACCAGTCATTTATTTGAAGCACCATTTCAGCCATACCCTAATGCAGTCAGATCGAAGCCTCATTTGAATTATGGTTGAATTTTACTCCTGTTTCTTTCCTTCTGTCCCCTCAGTATGTGTCATAAATCACATTCTCCAATGAGATGCCCCCTCACAAGCCTGCTGTAGTAATCTGAGATCTGACTCTGGCCGAAGGTATGTGTGGAATGTGCTCCCCCCCCCTTTCCTCACCATGGCAACTTTATGAGTTGACAGTTTTTTTCCCTCTGTGGAGCTGGGTTGGGCGTGGCCTGCACATGGTGCATCCAGCCCGTGGGCCACCAGTTTGACACCCCTAGACTAGACCATGAGTTCTAGTCCCATCTTAAGCACACCGCCATCTGGGTTAACATGAGCCAAACATCTTTTCTCAGCACAAGGAAGCAGGCAATGGCAAACCACTTCTGAAATTGCTGCCAAGAAAACTGCAGAAATTTGTTCAGGCAGTCATCAGGAGTCAACATGACTTGAAGGCACACACAAAAAAATGGAAAGCTTTTAGAAACTAGATTAGCTACAGGAGGCAAAATTTTGCATACTAGAACTATCAATCCTTAACTATATCAAGCAATAAGATAAAGAGATGGAAAATAGGGGCATAATAAGGATGTACCAGAGGAAAAAAGCAAGAAAGGATAATAGGCATCTATCCAAATTGGACTACCCTCCAATTTCTCTGCAATTAGTTTCAGTGGTCACTGTTCTCTTAGGGCTTTGGGACAGAGAGCCTGAATCTCTGACCCAGACTAGAAAATATGTATCTCAATGTCCTTACTTCTCTGAGGACTTCCAAGCACAGAAACCTTTAACCTCTTCTGCTCTTAAAGCCAATTTTCTTGCTTCTCTTTCGAAAAAGATATTTATTATGTTTATTGGAAAACATCCACTAATGAGTAACCCACATCCTTAAGAAACATTAGATTATAGTCCTATAAATCCATAGTAAGACAGCTGCTTATCAAATAGTAACAAACAGGTAGAGTCAGTTTTGGGCAGTGATTAATAAGGTTCCAGGCTAGAAACCAAGAAACTGTCAGTTCTAGTCCCATTTTAGACACAAAGTCAATTGAATGATCTTGGGCTATTCATTCTTCGAGCCCTGGGAAGCAAGCAAGGGCAAAGACTTCCAAAATTTTGTCAAGAAAACTGCAGGGACTTGTTCAGTCAATTATCAGGAGTCAATATGACTCAACAGCATACACATACAAAGTGCTATAGACTTGTGGAGCAGAAGAAATTTACATAAGGTACCAACCAGAGTTTTATAAAATGTATGCAAGCTTTCATGTATGCAAAACTTGAACTAAGTAAGGAGATGTCAAAAATGTGATTGATTGTCCAACTGTCTCTACTGTATCTGATATTATACAGTATCATATTTTGGAATACAGATGTTTTGACGTTTTATGAAGAATGTTGGCTTTAATAGCAATAGCAATAGCACTTAGACTTATATACCACTTCATAGTGCTTTTACAGCCCTCTCTAAGCAGTTTATTGCCCCCAACAATCTGGGTCCTCATTTTACCCACCTAGGCTGAGGTAACCTTGAGCCTGTGAGATTTGAACTGCTAAACTGCAGCTAGCAGTAAACTGAAGTAATCTGCAGTACTGCACTCTAACCACTGCACCACCTCAGCTCTTTTGCGCCAGCTTGACTCTTATGTGCCACCTCACCTCTTATAAAGAGCGTGGGGTATCAGTTTTGGATGGTAAATAATCAGAAGCTTTGAGCCCTGAGGTGGATTCCTCCCTTAAATGCTAATAACATGATATTCAAAATGTCTGTATGAAGGAAAAGGTTTACAGTATACATGGAAGAACAGAAATTAGAACAGCAGGTTTGCAGGGGGGGGGCCCTGCAGAGAACTGATGTGGGCAAGCTGATGCAAAAGAAAATCCTTCCCTATATAACTGAAAAATATGATCTATTCCTTTCAGAGGGCAAAGAATTACCATATTTTTTGTGGCATCATGGTTGGCCAGCAGCTGTTTTTGGTTGAAAGGCAGATGGCTTGTCATATTTGCCAAGGAAACCAAAGAGTTATAGGAAGAATCCATTTTTCTCCAGAGGGTTAATATTATGATCCATGCCAGTTCCCCTTTCACGAAGAGGTGAGTCATAGAACAGTGGATTGTAGTTCAAGTCAACCTCATGCATATGAGCAAGATGAAAATCAGAATGCAAAGATCAGAATTCAGGAGCTCAAGCAGCAACCTGCCATGAAGATTTCATGTTCAGCCTGTATCTTGACTCTTCTGTTGATAATCACCCATCTGTATCACATGCATAATAACTTGCATTGACATTTGCATAAATTGGAGTGCACCTGAATTTATTGGAAATCTTCAGACATATGACTTTCTCAAACTGAGTACAGTTTCTATAGACCCATCAAATTATGTTATGAAATATTCATATTTAATGAGCCAGAAAGGGAAAATTAACCAACACCAATTAATCTACTAACCTTAGGATCATTATTTTAGCTACAATATATTTGATTTTTATTAAGTATAAATAAAATTATTTTCTTTCCTGACTCTACACATGAATTTTTGGATTTTAACATGTCATCCCAAGATCAAAAGAAGCTCCTCCTTATCTCCATAACATAAAAACATGGCACATCTTCTGTTAGGACAACACAAGTGAACATATTTGACAAAGTTATTTTCTTATTTTGTTTCTCTTTATCATTCAATCTGGAGACAACTAATTTTTGTCCTATTACTATCAATAGCCTTCTCTAGGGAAGGCATGCTGAAGCCATGGAGCTCCTAAAAACTCTCTCCCTCAATGGTGCCCTTAATTCTTGCTTTTTCCAAATAGCCACTATGTGTGATCCTGGGAGGTTGAAGAGTTTCATAATTATTGATGTGTCCCTGTTTTTGAATCCTGATGTCAAACTTGTGCTCATTTATTCTTTTGCACAAAGTTTGTCCTCTATAGAATCCAGAAAGGAATTACTGGTTTATGATAAGCATATGTCTTTGCTATGGTGGTGACAGCTAGGAAAGTAAAGAAAGAGGGGCAGTCACCTGGAGCTCCCATGGACATAAGGGAAGCATTTTAAACTATGGACCTGTCTTTTAAGTTAAAGACTACAATAGAATAGGATGAGAGGGAAGTGACTTCTAAGTGAGTATAAGATTTTAACTGAGTTTCCCAAGCCTACATGCTTTGTTTTTGTACATTGACTGTCCTTGTGTCTGTGCAATTTTCTCAGAGCAGCCTGGATGTCCTCAAAATCCCAGACGCTAAATCCCAGAATTTTCCAATCATCTTAGCATTGCTTGGAATGCTAGGATTTGAGGTTCACACCCTTGGTAGGTACTCAGATTGGGATAGTTTACCCCAGGAAAAGGAGGCATAAACTGAGAATCAATCTGTTAAATACCCAATACTTCAGACCAATCCACATGAGGTTTTTTTTATGCAACGCATTTGTTTATTGTAATGCATTTCCAGCTGCACTTTGATCTAAATCAAGGGCCATCCAACCTTTTTAAGGCTTGTAATACTATTAATTTAAATGATGAATATTTTTATTTCTGCAGACAGGTTGTTTCTTTTTCCTACTAAAAGGACTAATGTTATAAGCAGCTGGGAAATCTTCGCCAGCTGCTCACAATAACCCCAATAATAAAATTAAAACCTGGTCCAGCCTACCTCCGGTTCTTATGATATAACAATGTCTGGATCTCCAGAGAAACCTGCCAGCGTCCTTGAATTCTTTCTAATCAAATGACAACATTCACGCCTCCGTAGCTGTGTGGCAATACCAGATTGTTGTGGTAGTGTAAAGATTTTGTGGGAGAAAAATCAACTGAAATAGAAAACATTCTTTCTATTGTGATCAGGTAGTGTTGATTTTTTCCTTCCTTGTGTTATGTGGAAATGTGAGACTATGTGACTGAAGTGCTATACGTGCAGTCCTTGTGAATTACAAAATGCTGAAAGCATGATCTAGGGATTAGGAACTTTCTTTCTGAGAGAACTTTCAACTCAAAATGCCTGTGGAGATTCTCAGTCATCCAAGTCACGGTTGTCCCAAAAGTGCTTTTAGGACAGTTGCCTTTTGAAAAAAGCACTTTTCGGTTTCACCTCAAAACATGTTGCAGATCATTTTCTTTTACAGCAGTGGCTGAGAAGTAACACTTGAAACTGAGGAGATCTGGCTACTGCAGACCTTCTTCATTCCACAAATTTTTCTCTGGCCGTGATTTCTTTTCTATGATGGAGCATCCATTTCAAAGGGAGCCTTAAACTGTGAATTCTAGATAGCTACAAAATCAGTTTCTTGCATCTTTTCAAATTTCTACTATTTGAATCATTATACCGCCCTTATGTATTCATGATTACTACAATTGACAGTGATTTGTCTTTTGATGAGGAAAAATTATCTTAATTCTTAACAAGCAGACAAACATAGGTAGTCCTCATTTAGTGACCACACCAGCCATATTAAACTAGACAGGAAACATGACTACATGAGTTAATTATACTTTATTGTAAGGCTTATAAAATAGAATCTTGCAAGCTTTCTAAGGCAGAATCCCTCATTCTTTAAAGTCCTCCAGGTGTTCTATTACACCACAGATAAGACCAGCAACGTGGTCATTAAATAAAGTGGGCACTAAGTAAAACCACCATTATGCTTAACACCTAACTTTAGCTTTCCTTTGCTTTACAAACCTGTGAAGGTTGAAAATGTGGGGATTGGTTGAAAAGTTAATTTTTTATTGGTGTTGTAACTGAAAATGATTCCTAACTGAGGCAATTGCTAAATAAGGATTAACCGTAAAGTGTATTCAGAGGTACTTATATTTCTCAAATAGGTGCCTTAAAAATACTTAAAGGACAATAAATTTAACTGAGTCTCATTTTTAGTTGCCATTTTTTAGGCAAAAGAAGAAGAGGTATATGTGTGTCAGACCTGACTGGCTAAATGATCCGTGCAGGAAGCCTCTATGCTTGTCTGTGGAAAGGCAGAATCCCTCCAAATGCTGGACATGTTTGGAAGTCTGACTGTTTCACTGTAAGATAGGAACATGGGGGCAAGGAGGCCATGAAATAAGATGAAAAAAGATGTCCCATTACTATTGGTAATGAAGATGACAAGTTGGTTCCAACAGGCAGCACCAGTATTTTGAGGAATATGATTCATGATCAGGCTTCTTGAGAGTCACTTAAAACTACTCCAGGGAGAGTGGTTTGAATCACAGATGGAGAATAGGATTAACTCTTTTTCTAAATTTAAAAGCCTCTCCCTATTCTGTAATGATGCTGTAATTAGCCCACAAGGAAGAGGTAGAGAAGAATCCATATCCCACCCTCCACCTCCCCTCTGTCTTGTGGTTAATTGCAGTTGAAGAAACTGCTGTTCCTACCACAGTGTGACATTAATCCAAATTAACTCTTTTCCTGTAGCTACTTTTTACTAAGAGGAAAAGACTCAGAGAAATTTGAAATCAGATTGCATCTCCTCCCCTTTTCTTTTGGAAAAAAAAATGAAGTTCACCTTCTGTTCTCTAGATACAATAAACCCTAAACATAAAGAAAAGATGTTGGTTTCTTTTATTTTAAAGTGCTGCTATATATTTTAATATGGATGTTAGGAACATTTACGTTTTGGATCAAATTGCAATTAAACATTTACTGTGCAGAGGAATAAAAATATAATAAGTAGCATGAATTAACTTAGATTATTTTTACAATAATGAATGACACTTTTTTCTACCAAAAATTAAGGATATTTTCCAGACTAAATAATGTTGTGTACCATGAGTCTTTTTTTAATGCATTATATTGCATTTATGAGGGGGAGGGGGAAATGTCTCAAGGTAACATGGTTTTCAATTTGTTTTCCTTGCAACTTCTTCTGACCATATACAAACACACATAAAACCACCTGTGGCAGGAGGAGAATGATTTGAATGGTGTTTTAAGATTCTTCCAGATGTAAACACTTTCCTCCCAATTTTTTTTTCCAGAATCTAAAACATTCCATAGTATGACCTAGAAATATTTTGTCATTCTCTATTTATAAAGGTACCCCAGTATCAGTAAACATTGATGTGCTTATTCATTTTCTCTGTAGCGTAAGGACATTAAAATGTTTGTAAAAAAAACATGACTGGTTCATGTGATCAGTGAGGTGAGGCCTGGGTTTCATAATGAGAGGCAAGCAAAAATACAGCATTAGTCATGAAAAAAGGGGAAACAATGTTCGGCTGTTCTGAATCTGAAAGGCCTGGGGCTGTGGAAAGTCAAACCTTGTTCCACTGTGTCAGTTCCAGAAGTACATCACAGGGTGTAAGGACTGACTGACTCATACAGTATAGAGCTACATGTACTGAAACAGCGTAATGCCTCCCCTGCAAATGGGAGAATTTGCTCATAGATATACCAGCAGTAGTTCTCTCACCTGTTCCAATTTACTATCAACGCTACTTAGTTACAATTCGTACATTTCAGTTTCAGACTCGCCATGACTGAGGTGTTTCTGTTATCAGTGTGACTAGTCCCTATGACTAATGTCAATGTGAAAAAAGGGCCTTTTGTATTCTGTATCAGTATTGTACCTGTTCAATACTGGGAAGCTAAAGTCTTGACTTAGGCATGAGGGCCAACTTGGGTGCCTTGTACCTTTCCCTTTCAGTTGCTTACCAGTCGCAAATATACAAAGGCTGAAAAGAAAAAAATAATGATTTGCTGTTACAGATGAAGTCGACTAAGAAGAAATGGAAGAAAATCACAAAATATAAAGACATGGAAACAGAAACAGAACAATTGTGGTAGAAGAAAGAGAGCACCAATAGTAATAGGTGCCATGGGTGCAATAAAACATCTGAGGCACCCCTTGAACACTACTGGAATTGACAAAATTGCCATAAATCAATTGGAAAAAGCAGTTTTACTTAGAACAACTTATATCCTGTGACAATACACTTAATATTATTATTTTTTAAATCTGCCTACCCCAAGTCCTTGGGAAGAACTCAATAAGTAGACAAAAATGCCAAATAGAGTCTTAACATCTGGCCCACTCTATGACCAACCAAATTTATATGCCACTCAATTCCCAGCTTTCCCCAAATTCCAAATATCAACATAGAATATTTTCATATTTAGGCTTAAGGGGCTGTTGCTTGAAATTCTTTGTACACAAGCATAAAATGAAATTAAAAAATTACAAATGCTTTCCTTTTACACTTCAATAAGATTCACAAAGAATGAGAGTGTGTCTCAAAAGAGGTGATTTATGGCTCATGTGCTCAAAAGGATAGATTTAGTGATACTGATCCACTTGTTTGTTTTCTGTCCTATTATTTTAACTTTACAGCACAGCAAACATTTTGGTGTGTGTGTGTGTGTGTGTGTTTAAAGGAAGAAGTGGTGAACATTACGAAAGGCCCAAGCAGGTTCCGAAACTAAATAAAAGAAGTGCATGAATCATCCTTGTCTAGAAATGACGAGGAAGACAAAAAAGATAGCAATTTCTGAGACAAAACCGTTGTTCTATTCACTAGCAGAAGTTCTCTGGACTTAGAATGACTCATCAGAACATCATAACCACATTACCAGCATAAGGCCTAGAAAAGTCCCATGCTACGAAAATTCTGCTGTTATGAAACAAAGATGGTAGAAGGTACAACAATTTCCAAAACACAATGTCTTAACTATAGTCCATGTATCAGATAGGAAAATATGACTGTATAATAACAACAGACTATTGTGGAGAGAATTGAACCTAGTTTTAATCAAACCAAAGATATGATTCAAGTAAAGATATTGCTAATTAAACTTACTTTTGGAGTCACAGTGTGAACTTGCTGAACTAACTATGTATCCTTGATAAAACATTATATTTTTTCTATGAGTTGTCATTTTTCTATAAAAAATTATTCCTATATGAAAATGTTCAATGCTGATACAGTCAGTCTAATTGAAGCTCAGTCCTTTACTGTCAGATTGGCAAGTATTCTAACATTCTCTCCTTCATAGAATTTTATAATAAGAATAAATATGGGAAAACTAAGAGGACGTAGGAGACATTTCAAATGGAAACTATAATTATGTGCACCCCCTATAAAATTTTATATTTTACCCAAGAGGAATGCATAATAAATGTCTCCTCTAGAAATGCTTTTCCATGAGGAAAAAGGGAGAGCCAGTTTGGTCCAATGATGAAGGTGCTAGCCTAAAAACCAGAAGATTGGGAGTTCTAGTCCAGCGGTCCCCAACTGGTGGTTCATGGACCAATGGTGGTCTGTGAGAAAATTTTGGTGGTCTGAGAAAAATTATGTGCATTTTTATAAATACTATTTATCTTTTTAAAAAATCAGATTAGTGGTCTACGGGATTTAAAATTATGAATTTAGTGATCCCTGAGGTCCAAAAGTTGGTGACCCCTGCTCTAGTCCCACCCTAGACATGAAAGCTGAATGGGTAACTTTGGCCCAGTAACCCTCTATCAGCCCAACTCACCTCACAGGGTTGTTGTTGTGGGGAAAATAGGAGGAGGAAGGAATATTAAGCATGTTCATCAAGTTACTTATAAAAATAATAAAGATAACAAACAAACAAAAATGTTTTGAAGGGCAATTTATCCTAACTTGCTACTCTCCAAGTATGTCTACTGCAAATTCCATTATTCTCAGCCACCATGGTCATTAGCTACACTGGCTTGGAATGGTGCCTAAATAGCCAAAGGCATCTGGAGACTACCAGATTTATTGAGGTTGTTTTAGTGTCACAGCTCTAAGATAATAGCCCATTGTTCATTGTATAAATAGGGTCTTAGTATATTACTTGGTCTCTGTTCAGAAAAAGTTAGCTCACCCTTCTGAATATAAAGGAGGTAGCCATTGCTGACTTTTCCCATTGATTTCAACCATGAATGAATGCATTCCTTGGAATTATGGGGATCCTCCTGTCCTATATTGGCATTAGAAAAAAGGATAAATTAAAAAAGGGCTTAGTAAAAAAATGAGTCAGAGTGGATAACTAATGGGCAAGATTTTTTCTGTCTCTTCCCAGCAGGCAAGAGGAACAAGTACTAATTGCAAGCAGTTTGTGCTGCCTTTTCAACTTACTGGTAAACTTTGCTTATTTGAGCCAAACTATGAATCATTTTTGCTACTTTAGATCTCCTGCTAGTCTATGTTGTCTTAAAATTCCTCCCCTGCTCTCTTACTTCCTTTTTTTTTTTAATTCAAATCATCTAGTCCAGATGGAGAAGAAAGTCATTCCCAACACTTGGTCCACCTACACTCAAAACACAACTGCCTTGTAGGCACAATAGGGTTGTCTAGTTGCAAAGTCGGCATTTCACAACTGCTGGCTTCCCTCTTAATCCCATTTTAGCCCATCTTTATCATTAGCCAAAGAGTGGAAAAAAGCATAATAATGACCACAAAATAGACAACGTAATAGAAAATAAAGGAGTCAAAATATTCTGGCACTTTAGAATTCAAACAGACAAGCACCTACCACAGGAGTCCCTTCAGGGAGAGGGGGCGGTTTAGAAATCCAATAAATAATAATAATAATAATAATAATAATAATAACAACAACAACAACAACAACAACAACAACAACAACATAACACCCCAGACTTAATAACTGACAGTTGATAAGAAAGACAAAAAAAGAATGTATAGTGGACCTGGCAGTACCGGGGTGCAATCCCAACACAACTGGAGCACCACTTGAACACCACTGGCATTAACAAACTCAACATCAGCCAATTGCAAAAGACAGCTTTACTTGGAACACCTTACATCTTGTGACGATACCTTTAACATCACAAAAACATCTACTTATTCCAGGTCTTTGATATGTGGATAAAAATGCCAAATCCGGCCTACACATCCAGCTGACCGTGCAACAATTGTGATAATAATAGTAATAATAACATGTCATTCTTCAAACTCAGAATTTTCAAGGGTGGATTATAACAAGCTAAAACCAGAAATTGAAAACTGTTAACCTATACAAAAATATTAGAATGCACATTAAAATAAACAATTATGCAGCATCCCACCATGTAGTATGCTAAAAATCAATACATGAATTGATTTAAATGTTTATGACAATATATATTTGCCTCATGTCAACATGAAAATGAACTTGGCACTTGGTGTTCTTAATGAAAGGTAGGGTATTCTAGAAACGGGCAGATTTACCATCAAAAAGACCTGTTCCTGTGTGGATGCCTCAGTACCTCTGTTTGGAAGAGCTTCCCAAAAAATTGAAAGGTGTCTAAGAGAATATGCAAAAAATTAAAAAGCCTTATTTCAGGTACTAAAATTCCACATTATCAGACTTTATTTAAGGAGTGGGAGGGGAAGGACAAATTTGCATATAATTGACAACCTAACAATTTGACAAAATACTGCAGATTTTTTTTTCCTTTTTACAATGTTCAAATAATTTTTCTGTATTTATTAAGAGATATCAAATGAAAATTCCTGAAAATTCACTTAGGTTATGCTGCTGCTTCACTTTTTGCCATTTGTTTTATAATATTCCACAGGTAAATCCCTGAACTTTATTGAGAATCTTCTTAACAAGGTGAAATATACGGACGGCTTTGTGCCTGGATATGCCAGTGCAGTCATTATGACGATCTTATAATAGGTATATTAATGTAATGTTTATGCTGCATTTACCATATATGAATAAAACAGAGCCAATTCTGATTCAGTGGGTTTTTAGTTGAAATGGTAGTCTATTTGCACCATAACAAAAAAGGAAGTGAGAGGAAAACATGGAAAGAAAAAGCAGGATAAATATGCTAACTTTAAGAATTGGAACACTAATTGAATTAGGCTGGAATTTGCTGATGCTGATCACTTGAGTAACTTTGCCCCATCTAAATTTAATAACTGAAGAATGTGTTATGTCCTTGCCAAGCTAGCAAAATCTTCAAAGAGAAAAAACACTCGTAAAACACACTATCTGTAATGTGCACATACCCAGATGATTCGAAGGTTCGGGGTACAGCAAAGGGAGAAAAATAAAGCTAAGAAGCGTTTTCAAGAACTACCTCTGGCAGTTGGAACACACTGCAATGAAGTCATACTTGAAGAATGCAGCCCATCCCAAGTTGCAAAAGGTTCCTGTTAGTGATTCGAAGACCACCAAAGCTAAAAGTATTCCAGTTGTGTTTTGAAAAAAATAGGGCAGAGGCTTTTTTGTTTGTTTAACT
>JAPKID020001234.1:0-15244 GCA_026931265.2 Tropidonophis doriae
TAAAACATTCTTCTGTTCCTGGCTCCCAGCCGTCTCCATCTAAGAGACTCCCTGGTCCAGATTTTCCTATCCTGACTTCATTAAAAATCTTTAGGAAAGCCTGTTTTGAGAGTTTGCCCGTGTTTTACACATCACTCTGGTGTTCTGCCAGTTTGAAAGATTCTCCCTTTGGCAGGCTGAGAAAGCTATAAGGGACAGAAGAAACAGTATATACCCACAAACACGGGGAAATTGCCTCTGTGGGTTGCTTTGTGCCCTCTGCTGTCAGTCTTACCTTGCACAATGCTGCTGTTTTGTCCCTGCTGTCCCACTGCCTGTGTCTAGAAAAAATTGGTTGCCAAAAGGGAAGAAAGTTAATAATGGATCCATTGATACATCCAGGAGTTCCTCTTTCTCTTGCATGTGTGATTTCTGCCTCTTTCAACCTTTATAGTAGATAGAGCTGGCCTCATGATCATAAAACTGTAATCAGGCTCTTGCTGAGTTAATCTGCCTTTACTGCAAAGTTATGTGTTAACTGGACAAACTCTAAGGCAGTTCATTGGCTTTAGTTCAGTGTGTTGTAAGAGCCCTGTCAGTTGTAGAATAGTCAGAAAATCATGGCTGAAAAACTATGGCTTGCTGTAGGGGTAAATGTTCCAAATATCTTCAACCACTCTCATATTTTAATAACTTTGATCGCTGAAAATTGGCAGTAATTCTTAACATAAGCTTAGCATAGACATAACACATTCTGTACAAACAATGATATCGAAGGCAGCCTCTGACCACTCAAATGTTGGATAGTCCTATTGTGGTGTAATGTGGGACTCAGGGCATAGTTCTAAGAAACCTAAAGTACAATCTACGTAATTTAAAGTATAATCTCCCTTTCTATCTAAAATATCTGCTTCAAGGGAATTCCAGTAGTCATTATTTACTTTTTTTTTTGGTAACTCTTTTTGTCTCTCACTGGGACATGTTTATATATGGGAATATATATTTTTATTATGAGTCTTATGAAAGAGCTTTCCTTTATTAGCAAATTAGGCTATATTGTATGTGCCTAGCTAATTTCTTAGTTTGCAGAAAATTCTTCTGAATCCTTGTGTTCTTCGTCTGAGAGATCAGAAAGAGAAACTGCTATATTACTAGGTTTCGAGGCAATTAATTATTTTCAGGGCTTGGTTCTGAATGTGAGGGAAAGGTGGGCAGGGACAGTGACTTTTACTTCACATGCTGAGATATTTGTCATCATTTCCCCCTTACTCAACAGGAGATAAATTTGCTGCTAATTTCCTGATTAAAAATGGTGCCCGGGTGAATGCTGCAATACTGGGAGACCAAGAAACTCCCCTGCATCTTGTGGCATCCTATAACTCCAAGAAGCACAAACCAGAAGTAATGTCGGAGATGGCGCAGATTGCAGAGTCCCTCCTAAGGGCTGGAGCCAATCCCAACATGCAAGACAGTCAAGGAAGGTGACTATTGGGTAGCCTGCTGTTTTTATACGTGTGACTGTTACTCATGAGGTTGATGTGGACATATGAAGCTTTCCCCAGGCTGAACATCCTCCAGAAGTATCTGCTAAAGCTCAGCATTCTCAGCACTTTTCCTAACTCGGCACTAACTATCCCTTCCTTTCTTCCTTAGAACTCCATTGCATTTATCTATTGTTGTGAGAAACGACCAAGTATTCAGTCAGCTGCTGCAGTGCAAACAGTAAGTTTGTGGAAGCCAACAAAATATGGACAAGTTAAGGAAGGTTTATCTGTTGGGCTGCTGTTTTAAATAATGTTACAGCCTGGAAGAATTACCTTATATTTTGGAATATAAAATGCACCTCAATGCACCCCCCCCCAAAAAAAGAAGGTGAAAATGTAGGTGCGTCTTATACGCTAAATACATCACATTTGGTGTCCAGAAACCCTTCCCCATTCTCAAAAAGGGACCTGAAGAGGGTTTGAGGCCTGTAAAGTTCTCCTGGGGGCTGGGGAAGGCAAACATGAGCAAAAAATGGGCCGGTTTTGCTCATTTTTGCTCCCCACAAACCCCCAGGAGCACTCTACAAACTGCCTAAAGGCTACACATGCCCTTTTGGGGGCAAAAAACGGACCCATTTCACAAAAAATGGGCTGGTTTTCATTTTTGCCTGGCCTCAGGAGCACTTTGCAGGCCTCTCAAATTCTCTGCATGCCCCGTTTTTCACAAAAAATGAGGCATTGCAGAGGATTTGGGAGGTCTGCAGATTGCAAAAGCTTTTTAAAAATCTACCTCTTCAAAATCTGGTGGGTCTTACACTCCGAAAAATATGGTATATTAATCTTCTTTCTATATTCTGTCTAATTCTCAGAAAACATGACACTATTTTGAGATTATTTTCCCTCAGTGAAACAATTTGTTCAGTTTAAAATAAAACTTTAGATTTGTTGTTAGTCTGTGTATAGAATGGATGTAGTAATAAAATTGCTTATTTCCAAGGGGAATAGTGCAATGGATCTGTGTTATTGTGTACAGTCTGTCTTTTAAAAGAGCTGGATCTCTCACTCCTATTAACACCAATTGGGACCAGCCTTGGAGAAAGGAGCCAAACCAGTGGTCCAGATAATCCCTTTCATAGTCAGGAAATAATACGTTCTTATTTAGCAACTGCTTATACAGTAACTGTTTGCATTACAATGGTGATGAAAAAATAACTTGCAACCAGTCCTCCAATTTGAAAATTTGCAAGTCTATAAAGCAAAGAAAAGCTGAAGAAAGATCATAAGCACGAAAGTGCTTTCATTTGGCCAACCCTATTACTTAATGATTGTTTCCAGTCCCCACTATGTTAACTAAATGAATTGTAACAAGAACAGTTTTTAGCGACAATGCAATCAATGACCAATGATCAATTAGACTTCAAGACAGTCCTCTAATGTAACAATTATTCATGTTTATGCTCTAACTCGGGTGTCAAACTGGATTTCTTTGAGGGCCAAATCAGCATTGTAGTTCTCCATGGGCCAGCCAGGAGAGGGGGGAGGAGACAGGACAGACACTTCCTGCAGCACCCTGCCGGTTTACACCTTGTACCCTGTTTTGGCCGGCAGAGTGCTGCAGGAGGCCATCTAGGCTGAAAGGGGGGGGGGTGTTCCTCCATCCTGTTTTGGTTGCCAGAGGCACAGCAGGCCAATCATTTGATATTTCCAGGTCAGCCCCACAAGCTGGATTTAGGCACCTGTCTGCCGGATCCGCCCTATGGGCCTTAAGTTTGACACTCTTGCTCTAACCTCTGATGCAAAAAAAAAAGGAAATCATTTGAGTTTTATGGTCAAATTCAAATTAACATTGATAAGAGAGGAAAAAACATCAATCGGATTAAGCGATGGAGCTTTCTCTGACATGTGAAACTATAAATGATTTGCAGGGTCTAGTAATGAAACTCCACAAACACAGTAAATATGATACTAAGCTTAAAGAAGTACAGGTACAACAACCAGGCTTCAAAATGACAATGAAGATACTGAAGTGAGGGCTAGCTTCTTCCTTTAAGATCAACTATCAATGGTAAAGGAACGGGTAATCAAACAATACTGTATACTACTCTAGTACTTTGCAAAATAACAGTGACTGCATTAGAAAATATATTTGCATGCCACAGTGTGCCTTTGGTACAAAGAATCATGCAGAAAATAGTTCTTACTTGGTTGCACTGCACAGGCTAAATTTGGAATTTGAAGAAGCAGGATAGAAAAATTAGTGACTTTTGAATATTGATTTGTAGAAAACTCAAAAGTACCAAGATAGCCAAGAATCCAATGAATCACAATATAAATAAAATGACTATTCTCACTTGAGGAACAAATATAAAATCTAACACAATATTCTATTGTAAGCCACAGTCACACATCTGGCGGGACCCAGAAGGGCTTTCTCTATGGTTGCTCCTTGCCTTTGGAACATCATCTCCTCAGAGATTAGACCAGTCTCCACTTTGACATTCTATTGCAAGGTCCTGAACATCTGGTTTGCCAACGATTCTGGGGTACCCAGAGTGGGATGGAGTCAGTCAAGTGGCTCACTTGATTGCTTGTCACCGTGTACGTGTGTTATTGTTTTATTCTTTTTATATTGGATTGTTTATTGTAGCCACCCAGAGTCACTGAGAGTGAGTGGTCATGTAACAATAGCAATAGCACTTAGACTTATATACTGCTTTGGTAAAACCATACTGTTGGAATACTGTGTCCAGTTTTAATCCCAATACAAAAAGAGATGTTGAGACGATAGGAAGAGTATAGAGAAGAGCAATAAACATGATTAAGCAACTGAAGTCTACAGTATATGATGAATGGTTGCAAGAACTGGGTATGTTTAGTCTAATAAAAAGAAGTAGAAATGACATAACAGTAGTCTTAATATTTGAAAAGCTGTTACAAAGAATGGGGTCAACCTATTATCCAAAGCACCTGAGGACAGGGCAAGAAGTAACAGATGGAATCTTATTAAGGAGAGATCCAACCTAGGACTAAGGAGAAATTTTCTGTCAGTGAGAATAATTAATCAATTGGCCAGCTTGTCTATTGAAGTTGTCAGTGCCCTATCCTAAGGTTTTTAAAGAAAAGATTGGACAGTCTTAGTCCTAAATGATATAATGTCTCCTGCTTAAGTAGGGGGTTGGACTAAAAGATCTACAGTGTCCCTTTCAATTCTCTTATTCTGTAATTAATTAAAACTAGCTCTCTTGAGAAATCTATAATGTGAAAAATAGAAGGAAGACAGTCAGCATCAAGGCAGATAAACTTGATTATAAAAGCAATGGTTGCACTTTTGGAAAACCCAACGGCCCAGTTGCAAACCAAGCATCATGGAGAAGAGTCTACCTAGTGACATAAATGTTATGGCACATCAGTAATTTGGAATTTATTCATATCTTTCCTGTAATGATATACCTCTTATTAGTTCCAAGCCATATAATGACAACCCAACCAAGGCAAAACCAGACAATTTGGTACTAGATTAGAAATTGGGATACTCTGAAGTGTTAGTCCACTTTGCGCATAAAGCCAGCTAGGTGACTTTACTCCAGTCACTTTGTCTCAGTCCAGAAAAGGCAATAGAAAATAACTTCTGAAAATGTTACCCAGAAAGCTGCAGAGACTTATCCAAGCAGATGACAGTACAGGCCAGCCTCGACTTACGACCACAATTGAGCCCAAAATCTATGTTGTTAATTGAGTTTTGTCCCATTTTACAACATTTCTTGCCACAGTTGATAAGTGAATCACTGCAGTTGATAAGTTAGTAACCCGGTTGTTAAGTGACTGGCTCCCCATTGACTGCTTGTCAGAAGGTTGCAAAAAGTGATCACATGATCCTGGGAGCGGCAACAATCATGTCAGTTGCCAAGCCTCTGAATTTTGATCACATGATCATGGGGATGCTACAAAGGTTGTAACTGAAAAATGGTTTTCAGTGCTGTTGTAACTGAACGGTCACTAAATGAACTGTTGTAAATCGAGGACTATCTGTAGTCAAGGCTGACTTTGAACACAATCCAAAAAATCCACAAAACTACTTTGGAGAGTCTCCGCTTGGAATCCCTAAAAGGAAAACAATATACAGTTTTCACCAATTCAAAAAAAAAAAACAACCCAAAAACCTCAATGCTGAATTGGATCAGTCAGAAAAAATAAAATCAAAGCATGCCAGGTGTGTTTTTCAACACATTTTAAGTTCTAAAATAGTCATCTACAGCCATGGGCAAGCTACAACGCTAGGGAAAAGGGCCGATTTTAACGTATCTGAAAAGATGGTGAAGGTTTTTGACGGTGTTTATGAGGCTACTGTCCAGATGACTGGAGACCTAATTAACCTAATCAAAGTTGAGGCCTACCTGGGCCCACAACTGCTGTTTATGCCTAGCTAAGATTAGGAGAAACAATACGTCACTTCCAGGGAGGTCCCGTTGGAATACCAGTCTCGCGGCTCTTTCCTTGCGCTTCGCGCGAGAACTGCTAACTCACGCTAGTTTCTGGGAGCCGAAAGCACTCGGCAATTTCCGTCACTCTCAGACTCAACCAATCGAGCGATAAGCGAATCGTTTCTGGATTACTTCTTTTGGGTTCTGTACGGGGACCGAGCGCGGGATAGGAACTTAAGGTCCGCATGAAAGTTGCGGCGAAGCCCATTGGGGAATGTCGGCGTGTCTGCGCTCAGAGCACTAGCTGGCGGTGCCGCTTTCGATTATTCTGGCCTGGCTATGGCGCCTCTCCTCCCCCCCGCCATGGCTCCCCGTGTCCCTGCTCCTCTCCTCTCAGTGAGCGAAAGTGGCCGCCGCCGCCGTCCCAGCGCCCGCAGCCGCCGCCTCCTCCTCAGCAGCAATAGCGCGGCCGCCATCTTGTCGAAGCAGAAGTCGAGGGCGCCGCGGCAGGACACAGGCAGCGCCAACGCAGCGAGGGGCGAGAGGCCGGGAGGGAAAAGCGGGGCGGACAACTCAAGAAATACCCTCGGCCTAAGCCGAGCTACGGGCGCAGGTGAGGCGCCGTGATTCGCGGGCCCGGGGCAGGTGGCAGCAAAGCGGGGACCCGTTAGACCAGGCCGCGGGATCAGCCCCTGTCCGACCACTCCTTCGCAATCCCCCCGGCAGTCGCCCCGGCGGTCGGGCCTACTCTTAAAGGGACAGGATGTTGCTTTGGGGGAGGGGGAGATGCGCTAGTGGGGTGGGTGCTGTACTCCGGGGGTGGGTCTCCCCTTTCCCCCCACCCCCCAACGCTTCTGCAGGGCGAGGGAGGCTCCTCAGGCGATGCTTCGCTACCTTCTGGCCTCGGGCAGCGTGTGAGTGCGTGAGTGTGTTGGTCACACCCAGTCCACGGTCACACGTGCGCACCTTGCTTGCTCAATACCTGGCAGTGGAAAGCGTGGAAGCCGCCCGGCCTGATTAGTGCCCTTCTCTGAGATACGGGATTTCTTAGTTGTGGGAATACTTGGGGAGAAATTCATGTTGGTAGGTTGAATGAATCTGACCGTTTATCAAGGATAAAAATCAAAGAGCCTGGAGTGTCAGTGTGCATCTTTGTCACCTTAATCAGAAAAATCTATCCGTATTTTTTATATATATCTTAACCAGGATAGCAATCCTAATATATTCCCTTGTATTCGTTTTCATTTCATGTATTCATAATCATGTCTATACTTATGTCTGTTATCTAATTCATGCTTGACGAAATAAATGAATGAATAAATAAATAAAATACATTTAAAAGTGCCTCTGCATGAATATATCTCACCAGTAGATTATGCTTTTAGTTGCTTTTGGCATGGATTGTTGCACCAAAAGTCTGGTCTTTCATATTTTCTACAAACTAATATACTTTTAATGGCTGGCAATATTGCCTCTCGGAATTAGACTTTGTATATACATTTAATTATATATATATATATTAATTAAATGTATGAGTTGACCAAACACTGCAGTGAAACATAGCACAGTATAGAGGTGAGCGCTTTTTTAACCCCTTCTTGCATGTATGGTCTGAATGTCAGATAAGTTCTTGCAGTAAGTTGATTTGTAGAACTTGAATGTTTCTGATCTTTAAACAAATTTGAGTTGAGATTCTGAAATGTAAGGTGCAATTAGTCAAGGTGCACTTGAGAAATTATTTGGAAAAAGGTGATTCAGAATGCCTGGAGTGCAAACTCAAAGAAAGATGTGTTGCAGAATTACAGAAAGGTACTCATGTTTTTTGTTCCCATGTTCTCCAAAGCACATTTTCTAAATTGCTTCCCAAGTCTTCCCCAGACCTAATAAGATGTTTATTTGCTGTAATAAAATCCTTCATAATATCAAATCAATTTTATTTTGATTAAGCACTGAAGCACCTTATTCAGTGATGTTGAATTAGGAATGTTGTTTTGGATGTGATGTTTTATATCAGTGGTAGTCAACCTGGCCACTACTGTTCCAGCTTTAATGGTGGGCGGTAGGGGTTTAGTTCGATACTGAAGCACTTTTCTTTTTTTAATTTAATTGACTTCCCTACTTTATAAATCATCATTACTGTAAAACCAGTGGGCAGTTAGGAAATTTTACTACTAACAGAGATAACAAAAGTGGGTTGACTACCCCTGTTTTATATGATGATTTAAAAAATCTGTGTGTAAGACGTATTTATCACCAGATAAATACTGTTATTCCTTAACTAGATATTCTTATGCATGATTGACATATACATTGGTCATATATCAATGCATATTTATTTATTTTATTGATTATTTATATCCGGTCTTTATTATTTTTAGAGCTAATTCAAGACAGTGAACATGTCCAACTCACTTTACTCCTGTTTTCCCAAGAAAGCATACCAAACATTTGTGGTTATGTCTAACTATCCAACTGACAAAACACTGGTGTTTTTTCCTGAAAACCTGAATGGCTTTTGAGAGTACTGAAAAGGAAATGTGTTAATTCATTATTACGCTTGTTACCTTTCCAGTTACAAATAGGGTTTTGGTTGAGTTATTCCTTTTTCAAATATGCTGTTTTGCCTTTTCTAATTTTTTGAATATAGGGAATATTTGAGGTATGAAAAGCATAAGGGAAAAGAAAAACTTTGTATACAACCAAGGGAGATGGGTGGCTCTTATAAATCATAAAATGTAATAAAAATAAATATTAACTTTTGTTTGCATTTTTAACTCCGCCTACCTACTTATATTAAATATCCAAAAATTAAAAGGTGACATATTACTCTGAATTCAATAACCATGTATATATTTTCATTTCCCCTAAATTTTCAGGTTCTTCCCCAAATTCTTTTTGCAATATTATCATTTCTGGAAATTTTAAAAATCCATAATTGAACACAATTGAATGCATTTATGATCATGAGTTAAGATAGGAATTAGATGCTTTGCAGCATGCTGTTTATTGAGGGTTGCAGTTTTCCTTTTCTGAACTTAAATAGAAAGTCATGTAATCCTCCAAATAATATTTTACATAAATTTTATATAAATTCTGTCAAAGTATTACAAGCTTTTGAATATTTTATATATGGTCCATGATGGCAACACTGGCCTGCCATGATGTGCAGATATCACCCAAAATGTAGGTTGTACAGATAGTTTGTGATTCAGCATATTGCGCAGTCATGTTTGTACTGATAAGTGGTGCCAAAACCACTCATAATGTATGATTTAGCCTGTCATAACAAAATAGAAAATTGAGTTCCCTGAGTAAAAGCATAGTTGAGGTTTCTATGTGTATAATCCTAGAGCAGCTACAAATACAAATGGCCATATGCTGCTATGGGCCATTGACATTAGTGTTAAAATGCTATTTACACCTAGCAATAAAAGATAAACATAAACATATCTACTTTAATTAAAATAGCAGCACTGACATATTTCCTTGGCTATACAATGACTTAGAACAGTTACTCTGTAGCTTGATGATATTTTATCCAAAGCTATAATTTGCAATAAATCAGTCAATGTGAGATAATAATGGACTGTATTTGTATTGTCACCTATGTTTCCTCCTTCCCCCATCATAATAGTCTCACCTGCAGCTTCAAAGATCCTGTTGGGTCCTTAACACAAGTACAATATTAAGCATGCATGCATGCATGCACAGTAGCATTCTCTACAGCTGGTTCAAATACTTTTGGATTAAAAGCATGAAACATTTATACAAATGATTGAAAAGTGAATGCACAAAGCATAGACATTTCAATTAAAATAAATAACAATCTCTAGTGCTTACTTTGGAAGACAGAAAATGCATTGTAGAAGAATAGTTTTCGTTACATTGTGGGATATTGCTTATATTAAGATAGATGCTCTTTGTCAGGGATGGGAAGAGGAATTGCTTATTGGAAATTACAGTAAGATCAAACAGAACAACTGAATGTTGTTATTTCCCATAACAATTGTCTATTTGTCTTATGTGTTTGGAACATGTTAATTAACTGCCATAATGTAAAAATCCTATATTGATTTATCAGTTCTTTCCGGGGGGAGAGAAGCAAATATAATAAGCCTTTAGAACCCAAACCTTGTACTCTTAAGAAGAACCTTGTTTAACTAAGTGCCAATCCCATTATTTATCTGTACTTGTTTGCTATTGTGCTTAGTCTCCTTCATCTTATTCAACTATGACTGACACATATATCTGACTTGTTCCTAATATGTTGATGATGACCTATGACATGCGCATCCTAAGTGACATGCCAGGCCTCCAGACTTTCTGGAAGTCACATGAGAGAACCCTACTTTCACCCAGCTCTGGAGCCTCCAAAAAATGCCCAAGAATCAGAGTATGTTTTCCTGATCTTTTCTGGAGACTGCAAGGCCACACAAGACAATTCTTTGACATTTCCAGGCCTTCGGCAACCTGGCGCTGCCTGAGATAGTTCTTTTTTTTGGGAAAAATACTATTAAATATTTATTAATTAAATACTATATTTAATTTTAATGTATTACTCTTCATTATGGATTGTTTCTCTTTTATCTGGAGGAAGGGGATATCAGCAGAGTCACATCAGGAGTTTCTGAACACACCAAGCCCAAGAGATTTGCCATTATTGTTCTAATACTGTTGGGAAGTATTCAGCCTGGCAGGGAGGAGGGATGGAAACATGGAGCTAGCCTTGAGTCTGCAAAAGTCTGGTCCCACCCACCCCCATCCCAAGTACTTTGGAGCCTTTACCTGTTCCCAGGAGAAGGTCGCCAGACTGGAGAGATTCCTGCATTGTAGGCAGAACATAATAAAACAGTTAGCTCAAACTCTGTGCCTGTGGGTCTGATTGTTCGTGCCTGATAAATATTTTCTCATGGAACATCACTACTAGTTATGGATCGCCCTTGACCTCCCATTCAGATATCATCCTTATACTCTTAAGCTCTTTTAAGGTTTTCCCTTTTTTACACTGAAATATATAATTTGGATAAAAAACAAATTCTGACAATTTGTATTGTGCAGTAGTAATAACTTTCCTGTGCTGCCCAGTGGTAGGTCTCTTTTTTTAGACAGCTGAAGTGAATAATCAGTTGGGGAAAAGATCCTGTTCAGTTTACTCTAATAGAGAAACAGTTGCAAGTGCTAAGAGTTTTTATTAAAGAAACTTTCGAATGATTTTCGAAGTTAAAATTAACTGGATTGACGACTTTTTTGCTCTAACAATGCTCTTGTGCCTTTCAGAGTCGAAGGGTGAATGGCTTAGATAAGAACTGGATTCACTGAAGTTTGGTTGTTTATAGGGTCTTGAGTGTTTATTTATTTTATTTATTTATTTATTTATAAAATTTCTATACCGCACCCTCTCCCCATAGGGACTTGGGGCGGTGTACAGGCAGAGTTAAAACCACACAAAACAAAATATAATATACACATTAAAACATTATTAAACTAGTCCTGTACCCTGCATAAAATAAAATTAAGTTAAAAACCCTAACCTAACTAAAAAACATTTAGAATAGCAGCATGATGGGGCAGAGTAGCTCAAGCCAAGCCGGCTAGCCTGAACAAGTGTGTCTTAAGTTTTAGTCGGAAGGAGCGAAGATCAGTGGTTGTTCTAATATCCGGGGGGAGGTCGTTCCAGAGGGTCGGGCCCATCACAGAGAAGGCCCTTCCCCTGGGCGTCGCCCGCTGGCATTGCTTGGCGGACGGCACCCGGAGAAGCCCCTCTCTGTGCGAGCGAATCGGTCGTAGGGATGTGTGAGGCAGGACGCGATCCCGCAGGTAACTAGGTCCTGTGCCATAGAGCTTCCATAGAGTATTGCAGGAAATAATGTTGCTTGCACTATTCTGATCTTTATTAGACATAGACACATCATGGTACCTGAATATATTTTCTATCCATTTTTAAAGTATATTTATTTATTGGTGAGTTTAACAGTGCTAAAAGATAATACAACTGAAATCAGAAACAGAAAAGAAATACAAAGTGCAAAAAGGAAAGAGGGAAAAAAGGAAAAGAAAAAAAATATTAAGTGACTCTCAATGTTGCTTGCAACAAGTGCAGGCAAATGTATTATTCAGCCATCTCTATAAGATTACATACATTTTATTTATTTTTATAATTATATACATAACTCAAGGAGTTGAAAATACCTAATATGCCTTCCTCCTCCTATTTCCTCCACAATAAGAACCCTGTGAGGCAGTTTGGTATGAGAGTGACTGTCCCCAAAATTACCCAGCCAGCTTTCATGCCTAAGCCAAGTCTAGAACTCATCACCTCCTAGATCTAGCCTGGTGTTTTGACTACTAGACCAAACTGGCTCTATACAAAAGTGTTTAGAAAGTGAGGTCAGTGTCCATCAATGCTCCGCCATAATTGAGAGATTGATGGTTTCTCCCATCTGCAAGTACTCAGACATGCTGCTATCCTGTGGTGTCCTTGGGAAGAGCAAGCATCTGGAAAAGTGATTCAGGTTCCACTGAATCAGATCTATTGGGAGTTGTCTTCCAGAAATGTCTTCCCTCACTTAGAAGTCCTGCATCTGAATACCATTTTTAAGGGGTTCATGGCTACTCTACCAGGCGCTAATCTGATACATATTTCTTCACTTCTTGTCCTTTTACTGTAGTAGGTTGATCCCAAAAGGCAGAAGCTATTAACCACTATTCTAAGACTGACAGTTATGCCATCATTAGCTTGGTATTCCTTGTATTTAAATTTAATCCATTTTTTTTTCACTGTGCTCCTTCACATTTACTAGCAGAATGAAAAAACAAGGCAACCACATTGACCCATTTTACTAGCTGTGGAGCAAAGCAGCATCTATACTCAATTTATTTGAGGAAAAATAAGACATGATTTAGATTTTCCCATGACTTAAAATTTTAAGAATCGTTAATAATTTAATCATAATTTTAGTCACTATCTACTGCAGGATGAAGGCCTCTTCCTCATGTTTTCAACTAATACGGTCCTGAGCTTTCTTTTGCCAATTGGGCTGTAATACTTGCTGATGTTGTCGACCCATCTTGTTTTAGGTCTCTTTTGTGGATGCTTTTGATCCAGTGGGATCCATTCCATGACTGCCATGGTCCACCTGCCATCAGTTCTTCTTGCTATGTGGCCAGCCCATTTCCATTTCAATTCCTTTACTATCTTGATGATATACTTTCTTCTATATCCCCCACACTATTTTGTATGAATAAGCAAAAATTATTTAGGTCTCCCTTCACTTATGAGCAACTGAACTGAAATTGCATTGGTGCCACAATTTAATAGAGATTTTAATAAGAGGTCAGCCATTCACCCCACCTTAACAAGTAAATATTTGTCCAAAATTGCCTGAGGTCAAGTACAGCTTCAAAAGTTTGTTATGACAAAAACATACAGCTGTAATCTGTTATTTTTTTAGCATCAGCTTGAAAGACTAAATGTAGTCATTTGTTGCTACAATTTTCTCCCGCCTTCACTCCTTATGATATTTTTGCCAGTGTCAGACCTGCTGGTTGCATTTAGTTTTATAACACAGTACTAATCTCTGCTATATGAAATGTTCTGTTTGATGGATGTATTTTTACAGCTCCTTGAATCAAGTAAATGCTGGAAACAAAGTTTCTTGTATTAATAACACACACTCGCATATGCTGGCTTGGTTTATATTAGGTAGCTAAGAAATTATTTAAGTCTGTTCCAGAGTGGCTCTTTTACCAAAAGTACTGTGACAAGGTGAACCTATTCACAAATGGAAGATCACAAGAAGCCAAAAGTTTAGCATTGCTTTCTTTCAGACAGTATCTGCACAAATTAGTCTTGCAATAGATGGCAGGAGCAGCAAGATTGTCTAAGTGGTTTACAGAGTCAGTGTATGGCTCCCATCAATCTGGTTCCTCATTTTACCGACCTTGGAAGGATAAAAAGCTGAGCCAACCTTGAGCCAGTCCAGATGGAATTCCTGGCAGCGGGCAGAGTTCGCCTGCAATACTGCATTCCAACCACTGCACCACCATGGTCCCTACTGCAGTTCCATTCTAACCACTGAGCCACCACAACTCCTATTGCCGTTAAGCTAGTGTATATCGGAAAGATAGGGATTTCAATTAATGTTCCTGTTCCTAGAAGAATTATTATTCTAAGAGAGTAGTACTAATACTTTGGGTTCTGAAAAAGACAGGCATGCATATAGCATATGTAAGTTCAGTACAGTAGACCTGTGACTCCTACTTTACTTTAGGAGTTCTGAGGGCTTCCTTATTTCTTGCCGAAAATGAAACCTACTCAGATTGGAGAGTGAATGTTTCTATTTTTATTCAGCCATTGTCTTGGGTTTTTTTCCTCAGAAAACACAGAAGAAACTGCTTCAGGCTCAAGTGAAGAAAAGCCCCTGCCAGCTGCGCCTCTTCCTAGCCCAGAAACTCCAGTACCTGGGAAGAATCCTAGCCCAATAGCTCCAGCACCATCCAGGAGAAATCCACCAGGGGGAAAGTCTAGTCTAGTGCTCGGTTAAGCTCAATTTTCCTTCACTCCTTAATTACTTGGAACTCGTGTCTGTCATCTTTGGTTTTTTTCCCATGCTTATGAACTGCACAACTTGAGATTGACTGTACTTCCAAAACTACCATTAAAGGAGCACTTTATGTACTTCATATTTTTTTGTTTTGTTTTTCGTTTTTTTTCAGCCAATCTTTTCTCAGACTTCTTGTCTTGTCTCTTTTGAGTCTAACAGAAGTGACGTGTAATTTTTTTTTCGTAATGGTAGACAGTGGTATTTGCTATACAGCCCATGGCTGACAAAAGATTTCTGAGGTGTATAGTAATGTCTGAAACTAAGCTGGATTAATTCTGAGTGTGCTAAGTGGCATTTTTGTCCTAAAATTTGTAGAACAGTCTTAGTTGACTTAGAAAGGTTGAAAACTGGGATCGTACAGGTAGTGGCTGAGTAACAAATGTACTCTTTCTGTACACAACTTTGCAACATAGTTTTCCAAGGTACCATTTAATAATTGGTAAACGATTGAAGCCCTGTTGTACACTGAGGAACTATCTAGTTGTGATGCTAGAAATTAACCATTCTCCCTTCAACTAGTGGGATCTTGTTTTAACTATAATAGAATGAGATCAGTGCTGAAGATAAACCTTAAAGATATGAGATTTTGACTGTTCTCTGAATATCAGGTCCCATTATAAATGATGACGGAATGCATCTTACAAAAGTAGGTATTAGTTGGATAAAACTTTGGGGACACATTCCCCGCCCAAATGATTCCAGTACTATGCATGATCATGCTGGTGCTTAAACAGAAGGTGGAAAAACTCAGCCTTCT
>JAPKID020001235.1:0-15243 GCA_026931265.2 Tropidonophis doriae
GCTCCCAGAATTCTCCAGCCAGCAAAGCTGGCTGGAGAAGTCTGGGAGCTGAAGTCCTTCAGATTTAAAGTTGCAAATGTTGGAGACCCCTGCTTTAAGAGACCCTGGCATTTACAATACAATTTATGCATTTTAGGGTCTTATCTGTAAGACCTTGAAAATGGCTAACCTTAGTCATCTTATTTGAGGCAATTCACTGACCTTTTTATACTATTGTAAGGCCAGTTTATCTAATGTTAGGACTCATTGACAGTACATTCTTGGTGTTGCTGTACGTGTATCATTTATCAGAGTTCCTTATCTCTCAAAAGAACATTAAGTTTATATGTGTTACTTACTCTTGACACAGCAGTAGATGTATTTGAATCAACAAATCTGCAGTCAACTTTCAGGGAAGTTTTAACCTGATGGTTGCAGATAGTCTCCTAAAAGCCTCTTTCAATTCTTCGATTGTATGACTCAGAAAATATGCAACTGTAGAAGGCAATGTTTTCTTTTTTCTTAATAAACAAAGTTATTTGGCTTGATTGTCTACATAACATAACAGCAGTGGAATTACAATGAGGTAAAGCAACCTAAAGTCCATTTAATTAATAGTTTAAAAATTTGTTGTCAGCTGCAAGCAAAATATTTTATATCTAGTTCAAGTAAGGAGAAAGTACATTTACTCCATGAATTTCAGATGGGTTATTAACTCAAACTAAATTGGCATATTTAGGATTTTTCACAGTGAGGGTTTAAGTAATCCAGAATATATAATCTTGCTTAAAAAGATTTGAAGCATTTGATGGTCAGCCTGTGGTTTATTAGAATTCCCAAACTGGTCTGGAAATTTAATTTTTACTAAGCTCTAATTACATGCATGCATTTCTGGAATTAGCCTCAAAAAAGTTTACATTTGCTTGCAGACATTTGCTTCCCATTTATCCATTCTAGTGTATGTGAGCTTGCCTGTTACTTTTTGATCGTATGGTTTTTTTTTGTTGTTCTTCAACCTGAATTACTCAACCACTTTAATCAGATAATTAAAAAGGAATTACTTGCTTAGTCATGACCAATTGCTTTGCTGTTTTGTTTGCCTTCAACATTGCTTTTTTCATTGCTTCTTTTTCCATTAAAGGTGCTTCCAGATGGAGATGTTTATGGACATCAAGTGGGCTGGACTGGCACAAGTTTAATATTTGTATTTTTAATCATGATGGTTTTCAGGGGACTTGCAGCTTCTAACCAGGTGGCAGTTGCAGCACAACATTCTACACTTCTGTGCTGGGCGTTATTCTTTTTTAAAATATATATTTCCAAAGGTTACTACTGTGCTAACCAGAATACTTTTTATCTGGAAGTATCCTTATTTCTTTCTCTCTCTCTCTCTCTCTCTCTCTGTTTGTCTAGTCCCTTTCCCTCTGTCTCTGTTTCTCTTTCTGTCTGTATACCAGACCCCTTATCATTGCAGAACAGGTATCACCTTCCTGTTTTCTAAGAAAGATGAAGGAAGATGAGACAACTCACAAGGAATTGAGAGTAGGACTCAAAGAGCAAACCTATTAACTTCAATTGTATTGTTTTTCTATTTATGCCTGTTGTAAATTTTTATATTCTTTGACTTCTTTAAGTTTCTATGATTTTTGTTGTTTTCTTTAAAGAATATGTTCACTGATGTTGTTCCCTTTATTGAGTCTGTTATGTTATCTGAATTCAAACCTGTTTTTTAAAGGATTACAAATTCACTGAGTCTCCTGAGTAAATTTTTATTTATTTAATAAAATATATTTTCCATCATTAAAGAACTACAATTCTTAGAATTATACAGTGTTAATCTTTAAGATATTGGAATGATCTGCTTTAAATTCAGTGGAACTTTCTGATAAATTAGTATTTAGCATTGTGAGATAATAGTTGATAGATAGATGTCTTCTAAATTAATCAGTAATTACCTGTTAGCAAATTAACGAAATTTTCAGTAATACTAAGAGAAAATTGAGAAAACATGAATAAAATACTAGTTTCAAAGGGTAGCCTTTTTAGATTTTGAAACAAAAATAAAGTCTTGTAGCTTTTTCAACTAATAAATTTATTATTTTATATGTTTCTTTGTGCCACAATCAATTTTGTGAAGCAAGACAATATTTAACTTATTTGAGGCCTCTATTATGGTCTATTGAGGCCACAAGGTGACAGCCCTTTAGAAAAAAGATTAACAAAGAATTATTTCAGTACAAAATATTGGAATTAACATCATAAAAGTTAATTTTTATTTTTCAGGGATTAAACAAAAAGCTCCCAATTACTGCTCTGTTTAAGTCAGTTTTTAAACTTTAGGTTTATTCAATGGTACACAATACTACATATAATTTTTTGCATTTGTTTCTTCACAAGATTGAACACACAGATATACATTGTATTAGTTACCTTGTTAATTGAGTTCATCCTTCATAGTTGATTGCCATGGGTTTTAAATTGTAGGCTTGTAAAATGCTGAGGGGGGGGGAGAAGCCACATATAGTGGAATCTAGACAACATAGCTGGTTGCAAGAACGTGGCTTTCTTCTCACTAGATAAGAGGAACCCAGTAGACTCAGGTCTTTCCTCTGAGAGTTGACTTTGAAATACATGGGTTATGCACCTGCACAAAGCACATTTTGAATTTTTGAAAGCTTTTGTTATTCTTGTCAGGAAGTCAGTCATTCGTATATACTGCATGCAGCTCATGCCAAACTATCTTGTTTTTATCTATAGTGATACCATATTTTAGCTCACAATTGTCCTAGAATTTTTTCTTTCTTTTCATTTCTCTTGATTCCATCCTCCTCCTCCCATCCTATGGCCTTAAGATATTTTGGGCAAGACATTATTATCCCTCTTCTTAGAAAGCCTTTGGTGTCAGTCTTAGAGTCTTAAAGGTTCCATTTCATAAGCACCAGCATTATGGAAGTGAATTTCCTTCTCAGCTGGGAACAGTTTTTGCCTATTCTGCCTTGGGGAAGATCAAATGGTAAATTCTTGTAATACTGCAAAGCAATTACTAAACAGGCTCACTGCGATTGTTTGTCCCATTTGTGAGCTGTTCTCCCGGAACAAGTGTTTAGAGTGGCAGACTCTGAAAGTGCTCTATATCTTTCTTCAAAGCTCCTACCATGTCTCAGAGGTTGTCTAGGAGCTCTTTCTCAGTTCGTGTTCAAGCTCTCTGTCTCTGGTAGAATATCCCTCTGCTGTGATGCCATTAGCACTTGATAAACAACCTAAGCTTTCTAAACGGGCTGCCTTATTTATTTCAGTTATGACACAAAGAGTATTGTGGTTTCCCCAGTACTGATTCCAGCAGCTATAGGTCCTCTTTTACCTGGTCTGCTACATTTCTAGTACTCCAGTTTCAGGAACCATTGAGCTGAACCATCCATCCCATTTACTGCCCCTCAAACCCAGTTTCAGAAGGAGTCATTTGTAATAAGCCTTCTCTGAATCTTTGTTCTCCCAGCCTCTCAAATGACTCAATCTAGATCCATCCCCATCTATCTCTCAAAGTGATCAAGATCAAAGTTATTGTGGTGTATCTTATGATGAATGCCTGTCCTCCATTTTCATTGATCTCATATGTCCCATTAGATTTATTATTTCCTAGAACTGGCCATTAGGTTCTGGTTCCGAATAGTTCTTGGGGTATTTTCCTTCATGGGTTTTTTTCCCCCAAACCAACCCATAATTTGCAACTTTCCATGGTATTACTTTTATTCTGTCAGAATTTTTCTGTTCTTTAACACATATCAAATGAATGAATTACAAATCATGCATTGCTATCCTCTCAAATATTGCTGCTTTCCTTACAGTCAATAATTTGACCTGTATATTTTGTTGTTCCTTGTCCTCAAATTAGTACAACTGTCATTAACCCTTGGCTAATGGTAGTATCTGTAAGGTATCTGCAGATATGTCACAAAGGTCTTTGGTTCTGATGACTTCTTCATCTGTTTCATTGCTCAGTTTCCTGGCTGACGACTTTACTCTCCATATTATCAGCAGTTTTGTCCAATAGTGCAGGCTCCAGAAAGTTAAACAATCATCATAGACCGAGGAGAACCCAATTGGTGGAAGATGTGATTGCTTCTACAGTCTTTATAACAGTGATTGTTAAGCTACAGATAATTAGCCCCTGGGAGGTAATTGGAGCATATCCTGGGGATAAATAGGATAATTTATAATTGCTTGTTTATGTCAAATATCTAGTTTGGGACCACTCTTGCTGAGACATTTTGTGTAACAACAAAGCCTTGTGGAGGAAGGGGAGCAGGAGGATTAATGACATTATTTAAGCCTGGGGAAATGGGTAATTTGGACAAACAAGTTAAGAGCCCCTGCTTTGTAGTTATATTTCTATACTTTCTGAAGACCAATATTCATGAGCTAAACTGTATCACCAACTTTTATAGAGCCATCTTGGCATTTAAAAATCATTTCCAAGGTCTTCATGGCTATACTGTTCATAATTGACCCTAAAAGACAGAAACTACAGACAGCTTCAGTATTTTCAATTTCATTTCTAAGACTGTTTATCCAGGATGCTGCTCACTCCAGACAGAATCTCTTGGCCAGAGACTGCCTATAAGAAATATTTGCAGAGCATTCTTTCCATATTAGATGGAAGGAACATCCACAAAGAGTTGAATATTTTCTTCAGAAACTTTCATCATGTGGAAAACTTTATCACTGCACAAAGGATCTGTGTCTCCATTTTTCATATTCCAGAAGTTGTATCTGTATCTTTCAATAGTATTTGGGAGTCCACAGTACAGAACAAATACACTGAGATGAATATGGGCAAAAACATTTACAATGTAAATAAAAATGCTCAGAAATTAAAAATGATACATCATTTTTATGCAAAAAGTAGAAGTGAATATAAAGGAATTAAAAAATGACTTGGTGTAATTCTGTTTTCAATAAATTCTGAAAACCAATGAGTGGGGCAACCTGATCTCCAAAGAGACAATTTTAGAAAAGCAGCACTTTCTGACTTTGGTTTTATCTCTTTCAAGTTTTAGGCAACAGGCATTTTCCCATTCCCCCTTAGATAATCTAGTAGGTCAGGTCATTTTCAGTTGGATTAGATGTTCTTGTAGGTAGCCAAGTGCCATGCTATAAAAAGCTTTATAGGTCAAAACAAGCACTTTAAAATTTACTCAGAATACAATTGGTAAATAGTGCATACTCACAGAATAGTGTTATTTGTTTCCAACATCTGGTGCCAGGAAGTAAAGAAGTCACTGCATTCTAGACTAATTCTAGTTTCCGTGTAATTTTTAAAGACAGCCCAGGTAGAATGAATTCAAGTATAATTAAATATCTGCAACTCTGATCCTATCTGAGCATAAATGCTCCTAATCATATCTGACATCCTTTAACAGGTTATTCTGGAATAGTTTTCCAAGCTGAGCTGCATTCCTGATCCTTTTGCTTCTATCTCTTCAAATGCCAGAATTCTTAAGTGATGGATAGAATTAGTTCTTGCTGTGGTTCAGAAGCTGATGGATTCAGGGAAAACGGTGGGAACAGTTGTTGGCTCTGCATCGTTTGGATCTGGGAGATCAGAGTCTGCTTGTTGCTTCGTCTCCCCTTGGTCCTCCATCCATCTGAGGATATCTGAGTGCATAAGACCAGACTATAACAATTGAATAGATTTGGTAGAAAAAGAATGAGTAAGCATATCCTTCTGAGGTTATGCACAACCTTCCAATGACACAGTATGTCACTATTTTCAAGAAGGAAATTTCAAGGCCTATGCTATACTTCAACATCTTAATTCTTTAACCTGCCTTGCTTCAGAATAGTCTCAATATCATTATTTCCCTCTTACAGGAAAATATTAGTTCACATATACTGTTTTTCAAAAAGTCTATTTCTATATCTTTATATTGTGCTATCACTATATTTTCCTTGGATTTAGAGTTACATGTATAAATTTTGCTGATATTAAATACAGTGCCTAGATGTTTTCCCCCTGAGAGCATCACATCTATTGCAGTGGTGGGTTCCTACCGGTTTGGAGTGGTTCAGACGAACCAGTAACGGATTGGCGGCCTGGGCCTGCCATGCCCCCAAACTTGTTCACCCAGTGGTGCCATAGGCGGTACCATCTTGTTTTTGGCTTCTGTGCATGCGCAGAACAATTTTTATTGAACTGTGCATTCTTGCACAGCAGCATCAAAGGTGTGCAGCATGGCCATGAGAAACCCAGCAGTAGTTCCTAACAGAACCCACCCCTGATCTATTGCATTGTATCTTCATCTTCTTTCTAGATGATTGTCACTTGGTTGGTCCATCATGTATCATGATTTTTGGCCACATTTCTTATGTGCTTCTCTTTTTACAGTAACTCGAGATTTGAGATCAACTATGAAAAGTTTGGCTTCATTTAGTCCATCCATTTCTGGCAAGTTACAATCACAGTACCTTTTTTAAACTTTATTCCTGATTAACAGTCATCTTCATCCATAATAAATATGCAGGTACAAGGCACATCTTTCTTCTTTTTACATCTGAGGGTAACATACTAAAGATGTTTTCATGTATTAGTGAGCTAGGGGGTTGGTACCCCTTTCCCTTTGAGGAATTCTTCCAAGGTAGAACTGCCAAGATAGGATAAAAAATATTGTGATTTCTGCTACATAAGCAAGGTGGTACAATGTTCATCCAACTTTTATATCTCACAAAATAACCCATTACCCTTTAGGGTTATTTTATAGATATTTCCTTACCATATCCTTCAATGTCATCAATAACGTCACCACTTCTAATGTGCTTGAAAAGCTCTTAAGGACTAAAGAAGAAATGTATTCGCCTTGAAAGTAATCTATGTTGAACTATACAGAACAATCAAACATCAATTTTATTATGTATTATCTCATAACATTTATTTATCAAATATCTATATTGCCCATGCCACTTAAGTGACTGAGCAACTTACAAGATTTTTTTTTAAAAAAATCAATAAAATGGTTTATGATCATGTTTGTCATTAAATATTTTTATTTTAAAATTTCAGTCCTATAGTTGTTTTAGGAATGGTGCCTGAATAATGTTTGCATTCTGCTTAAACTAAGCAGCATCATTCTGAAGAGACTAGTGTTTATTTTCTGCCCCTTCCAGACTAATTTAAAGATTAGGTGCTTCTTCCTGGTTGGTGTCCAAATGTATTGTGGCCATGTATTCTTATGAGCTGGCTAAACAACACTCCTCCCACATTCAAGATGGCAAATAGGCAGGTACTCTTAATGCTGTCCTTCCTCCAGAGGTATGGTAGGTAGCTAGTGGGGCTCAGCCTTTACTTTCTTTCAATACTGTCTTCTAAAATGAAGAGGCATGCCATTGGTTAGTTCTTTGGTATGTCATCATATGACTATCAAATGATTCTGAAGCTATCAGCTAACTTATTAGTGTGTGAAACATAGATACCACAATGAATAGAAAAATATAATTGATTCACCTCTAATTGAAATTATTTGAGTGGTTGCCAATTCACACGACTGTCTTCCTACTCCACTTGATGTTTAATGCTATCTCAAGAATTGAGATGCAGTCAGAGCAGGGGTGTAATGCTTCAGTTTGCACTAGTTCATCCAACCCAGTAGTAAAAAACGCTACCAGTTCAGATGAATTGGTATTTCTAACGATCAGCTGGGCGAAGATTAGCTGTGAGCACGATTATATTAGCTAGAATAATCGGATTTCTTGCTTTCTAGGTAATCTAATTAGTGTGGCACAGTGAATTCCCCCCCCCCATCACTGTCCTACTTACCTTTGCAGACTTGGAAACCTTAAAAATGTTCCTTTTTTAGCACTGCGCCGGTGTGCCTCAGGTGCGTACATTTGGTAGCTGACCCACAAAACCACTAGCAGGCTTCAGAGGATTACACTGCTGAGTTAGAGCCATGCTTGGCCATGTTTTATCATGGTTCAGGGGACTCACTCATTTTTCTTTAAACACTTGAAGATTCCTAATGTACTCTGGGCAGTTATATAATCTGTGTAGCTCATCTTTTCTTCGTACAAGTGGTCACTGTGGATAATTCTCACTGTCTTGTACTTCTTCTTTTTAAACATTCCACTCCCAGTTCACCTTCCCCCAAACAATTGCTTGGGTGTACAATATTGCATTCCCTTGATTGTATTACAAGAATCATAAAGGACTGTACAACAGTGAATATGTTTTTCTTTGAGGTTGCTGTTAAAATTCTTGCTATTTTAATTTAGTTTTCCCCCCCATAATGTGTGTATATATACATATCTATAAGCTTAGCAGTTTAGAACAGCAGTACTCATAGTTATGAAAGGGCTAACCAATAAGAGATTCCTGTTAATTTCATAGCTGTGGAGAAAAATACTATGTGTCATTTCACAGTAAGAGAGCATTTTTCTCTTTTGCAGAACCGGTGAAGTTACTGAAACTCTTTCTACCTTATATGAAGTTTTAAAAATGCAATACTTTTAATAAAGCAATGTCTTTTCAAAAAAATATTTCTAATATCTTGGGAGAAAATAGCACTCCATACATACACCTCATTCAGAATCATCTATCATTCAGAATCAAATCTCTTATATATTAACCTCTCTGTTTGAAACACCAAATTGACCAGAATTGGTTTATAATTTATATCGATCCCATTACAGGAGAATTTGGTGAAGTTTATAAAGGACGCCTGAAACTGCCTGGCAAGCGAGAAATTTATGTGGCTATTAAGACATTAAAGGCTGGCTATTCTGAAAAACAACGACGGGATTTCCTAAGTGAAGCCAGTATCATGGGTCAGTTTGACCATCCAAATATTATTCGGCTGGAGGGGGTTGTTACTAAAAGTCGTCCAGTGATGATTATCACAGAATTCATGGAAAATGGAGCCCTGGATTCTTTTCTACGAGTAAGTACAATACTGTTTTAAAGTGATAATGGACTGGAAATGTCTAATGAGATCCCTTGCTATTGTAGGGTGGTGTAGATTAAGTCACCTCTTTAAATTAATAATTCTAAAATAATTTTAGAATTATCTCATTACTTTCATAATGAAATCACATAAGTGTGTCTTAAAAGAGTCCACGCTTTACGTCTTCTTAGCAATGTCAATTGTGAGAATTGAACTATAAACTTCTTTACAATCCCTGGCCCTGCTGCTATTAGAATATGATTTTTCTTGGTTTGGGACAATGGCATCTGCTGGGTATTTTTGCACATCCTCTTAGCTGGATTTTTTGTTCTTCAGCTTTTAAAGTTTCCTGTTTGTTTTTCTCTCAACACTTCATTCTTTCACAAGCAATTTTCTCTAGTTTTCATTTCTTTCTTCTTTTTCTATTTCTTCGGAATTAGCTCACTTCCTTTAATTTATGTCTATTCTATTAAATTCCCCCAAATCAGCCTCTCTCCATTTCCAACCATTTCTTTCCTTCTTTATCAATTTTAGAGAGACCTCTATTCCCAACCTATTTTGCAGTTTCTGGACATGTGAAAGCTTATTTATGTGCTTATTTTTCACTGTTACAGCAAAATGATGGCCAGTTTACGGTCATTCAGTTGGTGGGAATGCTACGAGGGATTGCAGCTGGCATGAAGTACCTTGCAGAAATGAATTATGTCCACCGTGATCTTGCAGCCAGGAATATCCTGGTCAACAGCAACCTGGTCTGTAAAGTATCTGATTTTGGCCTCTCTCGCTACCTGCAAGATGACACATCAGATCCAACTTATACCAGCTCTTTGGTAGGTAGTTTGCATGTCAGAATGCCTGTGGAGCCTGTGGAAATTAACAGGTGTTTTCATTAATTAGCTTTCAGCCTCTTATAATAATTGACATGCTATATTGGTCCTCTTGTTCTAATTATTTTTATTAAATGGTCCAAATTGAATATATATTTTATTTTTATCTATGGATGTTAAAGAGAAATGTTAATAAAGAAGGCCAAAATTCATTTGAATACATATTGCAAGAGACTGTCCTGATCTCAAGTGGATAAGATCCAAAAAGAAGAAAGAAAGAGATTAGGATATGGGAATTAAGCCATGAACAAACAGGTGATCATAGCAGATGGCAAATCCAAGGGAATAACAAAATAATACTTATCATTAGGACTTGTGATAGGCTCAGCACAGCAGCCACCAGAGAGCCATTCAACTAAAAAATGAAATTTGTGAAGACACTGGAAATCTGTTCTTCCTGAAACTTATGTTGTTTCTGAGATATCATACAGCTTTCTCTGTCACATATCAGATTGCCGACAGCTCATTAAATTTAGATTTACATATTGCAAAGTATAATGAATCTCAGTGGTAAGATGATATTGGTTACGACCATGATGTTATTACCATTTGTGTATACAAAGTGTCCATGGGATTCTTCCTCTTTAATAAAGACAATAAATGGCCTGCTCAGGGCAAGTATGTCAAATGGAGTTCAAACGAAACTGCTAAAAACAAAGTAAACCAGGATTCCTTAATTCTTAATTTAAAATATGGCTTAAGACAGTTCTCTTATCTAAGAAAGTCACAACTTCTAAATCCCAACAATTGTAGCTATCACTATTGGAACATATTTGTAAGTGACTTAGGCAGTTTCTCTTTGCATTTTCCTAAGATCAGTTGCTGGTATCTCCAAACATGGCCAGTGTGGATGAACAACAGCTACTGGCTATTAGCAAGTTTATTCTGTCACCAAGATCGCTGTCATCAGTTCTGTTTTTGTAGATATATTTGAGATGAAGCCAATGGATCATCTAATTTTGCATATTCTATAGTTGAATCATCCTATATTTAAACAGCTTGTCAAACAGGTTTTTTTTGAAACCCTAAGACAGGGATACTCATGAACTATTACCACTCATGAAGTGCTATACTGTTTCGGTTTTGTTATTTTCTTTCTTTCTTTTTTGCTTCCCAGCAGTTGCAAATAATATTATTGGGATATGTGGGTCATGTTTTTGTCCCATGTAAAGGTAAAGGTTACCCATGCTAGTCATTCCAGACTCTAGGGGGCGGTGTTCATCTCTGTTTCAAAGCCAAAGAGACAATGCTGTCTGAAGACATCTCCATGGTCATGTAGCCGGCATGACTAAATGGCAAAAGTGCATCGAATGCTGTTACCTTCCCACCAAGATGGTCCCTATTTTTCTGCTTGCATTTTTACATACTTTTCAACTGCTAGGTTGGCAGAAGCTGGGGCAAGTAACAAGAGCTCACTCAATTATATGGCACTAGGGATTCGAACTGCCAACCTTTATAATTGACAAGCTCAGCCTCTTAGCCACTGAGCCACCATGTTCCTTTGTCCCATTTAGGAATATATTAAAAATTTAAAATAGTACCTTGGTCTTGCAAATGCTCAAATCATACTTTTTAAAAAAGCATTAACACACACACACAGAAAACAAACAGCACAGCAGCGTTTTGGGGTGGTATTTATGGTGCACTCTTTAAAGACTGAAGTATTTCAAAAACCTTTGATGCAAAAAAAAGGATCAAAAATTCCCATTACAGATTGTTGCATAGACCCCAAATATGATGATGGTAATCCAATGGGCCATGGCTTGCAGCCCTTTCCAGATGACACAGGAAGACTCAGAAAAGCAATCAAACATGTTGTTCCAGGATCGTTTCCCTTTTTTGGCTAGTTTAAATAGCCAACACCGGTGCAGCCCATCACAAGGGTTGAAGTTGCCACCTCACACATTGTTGAATTGACTGGCATTGCTCTTGTCTCCTCTCGGCCCTGCATGTTCATGGATCAGGAAGATGGGTAGCTCCGCCTCCTTATCTGCACTGGCCACTGGCAGCTAGATCTCTGCCTGAAGCCTCAGAGCTAATTTATTGTAGCTGCATCTCTATCTGCCTGCATTCAGCCAGCAGCTCATACAGTTGCTCCAACTGTGACTGCTCCATTGAGCTGGAGCTTGCTGCTACCTGATTAGAACCACCAGTCACCCCCAACTCATTGCCACATTTCCCCTGGAGGTGCCAGGGACTGACTAATCCTCCTCCAAACTAGCATCTGGGGAGGGCTCTGAAGAAGGCACATCCAGAAAGACCATCTCATGAACACATCTTTGCCTCTATTGTCTTCTGTATAGTTGCTAAAGCAGTCCAGGTCACAAAAAGAGAAGCATCTTGCTGTGTAAAGTTTGGAAGCAGCATGTATCCCTGGCATTGTCTAAACTGAAACTGAAGCCCTCAAGTAGTATGACTAGTGTCTTGCAGCATAAATTCCAGCAACTAAAATAACAATTGAGGGGGAAAAGGATAAGACAAATAGTATAAATTATTATAAATGTTACAGGTCTCTTCCAAACCCCATGTTTAATTGGTACAATTTGAGTGATGTTACTTTACACCAAGAATTTCAGCAGTGAACCAGAAATACATGGCTTAACTAGAAATCCCATCTAAACTGCATTTGCAGACCATTTAAATAAATCAGTGTGAGCTTAAATTGTCCACTGAACATAATAGGACCTCTCCCACGTCTGGAGAAAAACCAGATTTTTATCATCTGTATTTTTATAGTGGATTTATGCCCCAAATGGCCTTTCAAGCAGCTGGAAAGTGATGCAGGGTTTGCAATTACATCATTGCTTCCCATGGTAGATTCATAATTCTTCTCTTGGGGGATAAGTAAAAGAATAGCCTTCAAGCAAATGTCTCTTTTTAAATGGAGCTCTTATTACAGTGGCCAAATCTGCTCTGCCATCCACTTTTAAAAAAGACATGAAAACCAAAATAATTAATTCTACCCCGAGTCAATGCTTTGTTTTATTTGTTTTCCCTTTTATATTAAGCTTAATTGTGGCTTAATTTTATCTGAAAACAAGGTCATTAAAATGAAATCAACTATTACTATACTAAACCACTATTAACTATTACTTATGTCTCCTTACTGGTCAACCTGTTCAGGTGATATGATACTCATCTATTTACCATGATGGCACAAATAGAGTGTGAAAATACAGAATTATGTTTCCTGTTGGGTTAGTAAACAGATCAGCCAAAAAAACAAATGGTTCTGCTCATATCTTGGAGTAGTCTCCTAGATCAGTGATGGAGAACCAGGTGGCATGGAAGCCCCTGAAGCCTCCAGAGCATGAAAAACAGGCCCTGTGGGAAACCTAGAAGTTCAGGAATGGACTTCAGGTTTGCTTGTAGGGCCAGTTTTAGCTGTCTGGAGCATTCAGGAACCCTGAAGGCTCTAGAGGACAAAAAACGACACTATGACCAAACCAGAAGTCACTTCTGGGTTGCTCATACAGTTGTTTTTCACCCTCCCCTGGCTCCTATAAAGCCCCTGGCGCCTAAGGAGGTTGAAAAAAGCAAGCCAAAAATGGGGAGAGCTGATCGTGCACATAGCATTATGGGTGTGGCATGCCCATGCACAACCTCCCTGAACTCCCCCCGCTTTTGGCACACAAACCAAAAAAAGGTTCGCCATCACTGTCCTAGATTTAACTAGTAATGCTAGTTAATACTAACAAAAGAATCAGTAACTGCCCATCTTTTCCAACATGCTTCTAACTATAGTGCAAACTTCACCTGACTATCTCTTTTTTTTTTCTAACTTGTCTCGCTGACACAGCCTTCATTTTATTTCCAGCTCATGAATGACACAGCTTAGGTTACTTTTAGCTGTCAAATATTATTCTGATACTGTATCACAACAGCCGAATGGTGTGTAACGTATGTTAGATTTTACCACCAGTTATTTTGGAAGGAAGTTAAATGACTGCAGTAAGTGACAATAGAGACAGGATAGGGATCAATAATGGGAATAGCAAATTTCATGCTGGGGTCATTATTTTTTTTGTTAGCTGCAGAATGGATGGACAGCACTTCAGTGAAACAATGGGAAGGGCTGTGAATCTAATTTTCACAGTCCTCTTACAAGTAATCTTCTGACAAGATTGACATGACTCTGTCCCAGGCAGTGTCTGCAGGCAATTTTTTTATACATTCTCCCCATTTACAGCAACTAGCTCCTGACAGAAGGGGGGGGGGAATCAACAGAGCTAGGCTTGGTAACAAACTTTGATTAGATAAAAATTTTCTGTTGACCAGAGAAAAAAAATCCCCATCCAACTCTTGTACTGTTCATTTTTGCTTTCATCTCTGTCATCAATTCTGTCTGTTAATTATCACCCTACTCCAGTGATGGCGAACCTATGGCACGTGTGCCACAGGTGGCATGAAGAGCCATTTGGCAGGGTACGTTAAGTGTGTGTGCCCTGGCCAGCTGATTCAGCCATTTTTAAAGCCATTTTTTGCCCTGCCCAGGCTTCATAGGAGCCTGGGGAGGGCAAAAGGAGCCATCTCTGTCACTTCTGGTTTGCTCGTAGCATCGTTTTTAGTCCTCCAGAGGCTTCAGGGAAACTCCTATAAAGCCTCTGGGGCCTGGGGAGGGCGAAAAAAAGCATGTAAAATTGGGGGGATCGGCTGTCATGCACATATGTGCACTAGGGCACGCACATTGCATCATGGGTGCAGCATGCCGACACATGACCCCCTGCACTTCCCCCTTATAGCACGCAAGCCTAAAAAGGGTCACCATCGCTGCCCTACTTCATCAATCCCTTTTCTCTTGTAAAAGGAGATAAAGTTGCATGCAATTGTTTAGGCACCACTGGTCAAATTACATGTTGCAATGAATTTCTCAGTGAAAAAAAGTCCAGGTAATTGCCAATGCTAAAATCTTTCTGCAAATTTGAATTCAGACCTCCTTTTTATTGTTTTCACGGTTCAAAATAAGAAAACAGTGATTAGTGGATATAAATGCGTGAACAACTTTTCAGTCATTACTTTGTAATATGTCATTTGGGAGTATTCTTGCATTGTACTCTTCCAACTAGAAGTCTTCTAGATTAAAAGTATCCTATGACCCCTTGTTTCTTCCCATAGATTTTTTTTTTTTTGTAATATCCATATCTAGGAACAATGAAGGTAATTGAAAAACCTTTATCTTTTTTTTCCTGTAAGAACCTCATAGTTGATTGGGGACATGCTTCAAATTGTTGTCTTGACGAAGCATTCCGAATATATACATCCTACGCTTGGTATCACAAGCTCCCTCGCGAGGTATACGTAAAACTAACTAAGAAATCTACATGAGAAGAAATTCTTAAGAAAGCAAGAGAACAAATTTATACATATAAAGGAAAGGACATTACGATCTTACCTCAGATACCAAGAAACATAAGGGAGTGTAGAAGGAAATATGATTTTCTCAC
>JAPKID020001236.1:0-15242 GCA_026931265.2 Tropidonophis doriae
TCTCTCTCCATCCATCTATACCCCACATCTATGAGAACAAGATATAATTTCTGATAATTATATCTGATAAATAATCTGATAATTTATATTTATCCTTTGCTTCAAAGGTGTTGGTCTGCTAACTATGCAAATAGCTACTTCCTGAACTGCCCTCATCTCTCCTTTACCCTTTCAAGTTCTGCAGTCCTTCCACTGTAATTAACCTAATTAATTAGGTTAATTAACCTAATTAACTTGAACAGCATGGTAAATAGTGGTACTCTAAACCATCTGAAGCGCAAGACTCCCACTGATTATGCATTAAATCTTAGGATTTGTCTTGCTTTCCCCAAAGGTTTTCTCTGTGTCCAAACCAAACAATGATTAAGGTAAAGGTAAAGGTTCCCCTTGCACATATGTGCTAGTTATTTCCGACTCTAGGGGGAGGTGCTCATCTCCGTTTCAAAGCCGGCGCTGTCCGAAGGCATCTCCATGGTCATGTGGCCGGCATAATTAAATGCTGAAGGTACACGGAACGCTGTTACCTTCCCACCAAAGGTGGTCCCTATTTTTTCTACTTGCATTTTTTCATATTTTGAAGTGCTAGGTTGGCAGAAGCTGGGACAAGTAACGGGAGCTCACTCAGTTATGCGGTGCTAGGGATTGGAACCCCTGAACTGCCAATTTTTCTGATCGACAAGCTCGGCTTCTTAGCCATTAAGCCACCGCGTCTCTTCAAACCGTGATTACCAGGAAGCAAATCAGGAAACTGTATTTATCCCAAACTCTGGGCCTTGTTATTTTAATGCATGCCTTGCTTTAAACTTGTATATTTAAATTAGTGTTTTATATCAACATGTAACCACAAAATGTCTTGGAAGTTTTGCCAAAGTGGTTAATCAGCATTTGAACTGTCTTACTACTGAGAGTAGTAGTAAAAGAGCAAGCCAAGGCTTCCATTATTTTCTTTTTGAAAAGAGAAACCCATGCATACAACTGTCTAGATCAGTATTTTTAACCTCAGCAATTTTAAAGGTATGTAGACTTCAACTCCCAGAATTCCCCAGCCAGCATGATGGTTGCTGAGGTTGAGAAACATTGACCTAGATGACAGGTAAAGCTTCTACATCCACCTTTTAGCTTCCTCTATGAAGGAAGCCACATGGTGTCCTGCAGACCAAACAGATGCACTTCTCTGTGTGCTGCTTGTATGAGGAGCCCTCAATTCTATTCTCCCCCTCAAGAGGTCTAGCAATGTTGACTGAGCTTACTAGCCAGTTTGTGGATTTCCGTAAGAACCACAAATTCTTCCACTTCCCTAAATTCTCTGACATTTGCAGAAAATTACAGAGAGGAAGATCCTTTCCTCTTGACTATATTTCATAATATTAAAAAGAAGGAGCTCCACTTTTCCACTTGAGGTCCAATCTTACATGTTCTGAGGAAAATCTCTAGGAATTAATGCAAATATATATACAAGAAAACCGGTTAGGATTAAAATTACATCCCTTGGGATGCCTTGAAGTAAATATGCCCAGCACCTCAGAGATAAATTATTTTGTTCACTGAGTGAGCATATTTCCATTGACTTTTGCAACTGAATTCTGGGGATTTCAAAACAAAATAGGGAACAAAGTGAGGATGAAGGCAAAACATAACGCTGATAATAGAAGTTGGTTTCATCTGTGTACAGAAGGACTATTGGTATGTATCATTGAGGAATTGTATTAACTCTCTCAGGGACCCAAAATGAAGACTGTATCTTCTGGCTTTAATCAAATATTGATCTAAAGAAAAATAAAAAGGAATGATTCAAGTCCCCTCTTCAGCATACATCTTCTTCTTCTTTCTATATATATAAAAATGGTTGTGTGTATGTGTGTATGTTCCAGCATAACTCTAGAACAACCCAAGCAATTTCAACCAAACCTGATATACAGATGACTTACTCTCTCGAGAAAAATACTGTGGGGGTAAGACACCTTTAACACCCCTTGGGGTGGTGTTGTTGTTGTTAAGATGCAGCCTTTTGTGCCTTTAAATGGCTTCTACTGTACAGTGCAGTGGAGTTGCCATGGTAAAGACTTCACAGTACTCCACAAAGGGGCTCCCTCTGGTAAGGAGGAAAATCCAACATTAGACATTACATTTGGTCGGGGCATTCAACGCCACCAATAAATAAATATCTGGGCAGTGCCGTGTTATTGGCTAGTTCATTATAAAAGAAAGTTTTCCTTTTGGAACCAGGGTCCATTCAGTTTTCTTTTTAAAAAGGGTCTGCAAGGACCGCAGAGGTTCTTGACGGTGCAATAGAACATCCAGTGAAATATATAGTATCAAAATTTTCAGTATGGTTTTGGCTAGTTGCAAGAAGACATTAAGGGACAAACATGGACATCAGCTGCCCCTGGATATTCTCAGTGCCAACCCACTCTGCTTGTGGCAGATAGCTTGGGACTTTGTCATTCCGTTATTCCAGAAGAGAGTAGAAAGAACCACGTGGTCTGCTTTATCTAACCATTCACTTATTCATAATGAAATCTTGACTGTTCGTGTTGGAAGGATGTGGGTAAGCAAATATCCCCTCTTCTTTTGCACTGTCTAAAGAGCATGTACACAGGAAATGAGATCTCCGTAGCCAGGACAGCAGAAGATAGAAGCTGAGAGACATCATGCTTTGGGTAACATGATATCAAGAGATTTGTGATCATGGCTCATATCATGCCATCAAGTTCCCTCTTAAAATGCCACATGCCTTACCTTGTCCACATGTATGTAAAAGAAATGCTGCTGGTGATACACAGCCTTAATGAGGCGCTTCAGCTGGCGGATGGCTCTCCCATGAACCACAAGCATGTATGCAATTCGAACTGGCTTGTCCACGGAGGCCTGGACCATTTTGCTCTCATCCCATTGGATCACAGGACTCACCTTCCCTGCAACGATTTAAAAAAAAAGGATCACACCTAGGATCAGTATAGCCTGAATGGGGGGAAAAAGAAGGGAGCCACTGAACAAGCTCCTTAGGCTAAGTGACCTTTAGAATTCAAGCCAAACTTCTTCTGATCCACACACAAGCAGTAAGGAACAACACGACACAAATGGGCAACTTCCTATTTCGATGCTACTTGCAGCTGCTGAAAAGCTTGTGCTGTGCTAAAAACCTCAAGAGAGGTGAGCAAAGGCTATATTCTCAATGCACCATTACTCCTCTCTATCTAGCTGGGAGGAGGAGGAAATCCCCATCACCACAGGTGGCCAAGCAGCATCTTCCTGAGGGTGATACGCTCTTGCTCAGCAACTCCAGAAAGCATTTCTCCTAATACCTCCTTATTTGGGTTAACAAGGCCCTTATATATATAAAAAAATAGAATAGGGAAAAACAAAAGGCGAAAGGAGAAGCATAGCAAGGCCAGGAGAAAGGAGCTAAATGGAAAGAATGCTCCCGAGACCCTAATTAAATGTTCCAAAACTCCAGGGAAGCAAAGAATAATCCTTCCGTTCAGGAACTCAGTTTGTCTCGAAGGTGGTATCGCTAAATGTTTTTGCCAAGAATCTGTGATTGGATCTTTGATTTACTGTGAAGTGTATGCTTGTTGCAGTCTTTGCCTATGATAACTACTGTCCTGTCTCTGAGGATTACTCTGTCTGTGCAAGGCAGTTATTATACCCTGGGCTCTTTGAGTAGCAGAGCCCTTTACACCTTGGATCTCTCCCAATTTTATATCTGCTGTGACAGCTTTTTATGGGCGATTCCCATCTTTATTTTTAGCAGCTCTCTATTTTTATCTCTTTGGCCACAGAATGTTTAACTGCATAAAGTTAAAAAGAGAGGCTTACGTTTCCCTCAGCTCTTCCTAAAGGTTCTTTTTAATTATTCTTTGTGCTTTCGATCCAACTGTCATAGGAGAAGAGTGATTTCCTCAGGCAGGTACCTTCTTTATCAGAAGGTAGCCACAGAATGCATTTAACTTACTTCATTCCTTGTCTTACATCTTTTTACACTGGTGTTTGCCAGTCATGCACCTAGGACAGTGATAGTGATCTTATAAATTGTGTGTCAAATGCTGCACAAAAAGATGTTCTGGATGACACACCAGCGTTCACCAATACCTGACAGTAACTACTCTTGAAAGCATGCCCTATTCTTGTGCAATTTTCGGAAGTTGTGCCAGAATGTGGTGTGCCCTTGTGCAATCTTTGGACCCTTTAGAAGGTGTGTGAGAGGGATGTGTTCTTGCCTAACTCTGGAGCCTCCAAAAACCATGTGAGAATGGGCCGTGTTTTGGTATAGTTTTGAGGCTGCACGCCATTCTCCGAAGCCACTTCAACAACTAAGACCTTGTGCAATCTGGAACAGCCTTGGGTAGGCTGGAGAGGCCTGTCAACAGAAAGAGAACATAGCCTGAAGGTAAGCCATTCCTGGTTGCATCTGCTGGATTGTAGGGACAATTGTACTTTAGAGAACAGCATGAGGCAGCCTTTTGAGTGGCAGCAATGATGCTGGGGCTGAAGTTGAGATCTTAACTTCTACTTCTCCCCTCAGGATGCAGCTGTAGAGCATTGAATGCCAAAACAAGCAGGCAGAAAGAACACACTGCTGAACACTTAATTCCCACAGCACTGTCTCATTTCTCACCTGCTCATCTTTCCTACTAGCTTCTCCTATCGTTTTCTTATGATTTATAAATTGCTGTTTGTAACTTATGACTGAGAGTAACTATGATTATGACCCATGACTTGCTGATCATAAGTACACGGTGAGCTTATGCACCAGAGACAAATTCCTTGTGTGCCCTATTACACTTGGTCAATAAAGAATTGTATTGTATTGTATTGCATTGTGTTGTACTGTACTGAACTGTACTGTAGTGTATTATATTGTAGTGTACTGTAGTGTAATCAGGGGTGGGATTCAGTTGGTTCGCTCAGGTTCGGGCAAACCAGATGCTAATTTTGGTTGTTGCAAGGACCTGCTGGCCCCTCTCCTCCCAGGAATCTCCAGACATCCCATTCGTCATGCCAGGTAAGTACAGGGCCCACACGGAGGCTCTGGGAGGGTGAAAAATGGGCCCACCGTGGAGGCCATTTTCGTCCTCCTGGAGGCTTGAGAAAAGCCTCTGGAGCCTGGGGAGGGTGAAAACGCCTCCCCACTTTAGGAGGCCAAGTAGGCCACTCCCCCTGGCAACCAGGCAGTGAACTGGTTGCTAAAAGTTTTCAATGCCCTCGCTGAGTGTAGTGTAGGGTAGAGTAGAGTATTCCTATTCTGTTCTAGAGCAGGGATTTCTGGGTTTAACAACTCCCATCTCTCACCCTTCAGATTCATCTCTGCTGCTGCTACCTTTGTCCACACACATTTGAAACAGGGGTTCAAAAATGTATGGGCCTCGTGAAATTCAGGCCCATTCTCACATGAAACCCAGGATGAGGAAAGAATGATTGTCCAGAGATGTCCAACAGTCATTTTTTTGGCTTCAAAAGTTGTCACTTTGCTACAATTTCCCCCCCCCAAATATAAACTTTAGAGAGTACTGCCTTCAATTTTTAATGATCGAATTTGGGGACTTGGGCTCTTATCTCATTGCAGATATTGGGGCTTAAGGAACAGGAATGTTGGGTATATTTTTTAGCACAGGGCATTAATATTTAATATAGTTTTAATTATTTATTATTGTTATTTGTATGTGTTTTAAATATCCTGTGCACCGCCCCGAGTCCCTTTGGGGAGAGGGGGCGGTTAACAAATCTAATAAATTCAAATTCTTTAAGTTTGGCAAGAGGCCTGAGAAAGGATGTCTCACAGCAATTACCACTTACTGGAAAAAAGCGGGAAAAAGGGAAAGGAAATCATGTTGCACAAAGCCATTTTGATTTGTCTTGGTCACACATCTTGAGGATTACCGACACCTGAACTGTTCCTAGTAGAGATGGAAAAATCATTCAACCTAATTTCAAATTCCTCTGCAAGCAATTCCAAAGGGTCTGTCTGTCCCTTTTTCCAGAAGCATGATAGATGAGGTGGCATAAAAGCAGTGTGTGTGTGTGTGTGTTCATATGAAAGAATGTAATCCTGTCATAAGTCATCACATCACTGCTTTTCCTCCCATACCACCAGAGGTAGTCCTTGGATTAGGACCACAAATGAGCCCAATATTTCTAATGTTAAGCAAGGTGAGTTAAGTGAGTTTTCCCCATTTTACAACCTTTTTAAAAATCACAGTCCTTAAGTGAGTCACTACAGTTGTTACTGACACAGTTGCTGAATGAATCTGAATTCCCCATTGACTTTGTTTGCTGGCTGGGGAATTCTGGGAGTTGAAGTCCACCAGTCTTTAAAGAGCCAACTTTGCAGCCCCCTGTAATAGGTGATGACATGACCATGGGACATTGCAACCATCATAAATACGAACTAGTTACCAAGTGCTTGAATTTTGATCATGTGACCATGGGGGGGGGAGAGATGCTGCAAAGGTTCTAAGGGTGAAAAAGAGTCACTTTTTTCAGTGCTGTTTTAACTTTAGTCACTAAACGAATGGCTGTAAGTCGAAGACTGCCTCAGAAAGAGAAGCTTTCCTAATTAAAAATCTTGTGACATCCAGACTACCCCTTTATTCCTTTTCTCTCCACTTGGCTAGTTGGTAATCTCTCAGATGCTGAAGTAATATCAGTGAACCTCATTACGAGTAAGATTCATTTAGTCAACAGAAAAGCCTTAATTGGACGGTCTGTGCCTCTTTTAATCAAGGTGTCTGTCACAGGTTATTATGTTGGTGGCCACAGCTCTGTGGCACCGCAGATGTTCTCAACGCAAGAGGACTGCACTCCAAGGGAAGGGACTGAGCAGGAGGAGGTGAAGGTTCCCAATCGGCAAGGCTGGGAAAAGGATGGTGGGTTGGCAGAGGAATGACTTCAGGTGTCAGCAAATGGGCCTAAGCCAGGGATGGGCAAACTTTGGAACTTCAAGCTGGCTGGAGAATTCTGGGAACTGAAGTCCTTCAGACTTAAAGTTGCAAAGTTTGCCCACCCCTGGCCTAAACCAAGAGCCAGCTGCACTCCTAAATTGTGTACATGCAAAGGATGATCATCCCTGATTCAAAGATTGCACTCTCTCAACAGTATCCCTCAGTTTATGGGGGGGACAATTCCCCAAGGTTCTTCCATTCTCACCTGAGAGCTGGCACTGCCGGGGTACTGACCGTGGCATCAGGTTTCCAGCTTGGTGCAGGCACACCACATTGGCAATCTCCTGCTGACACTGCTTACTGCTAGCTCTGGCTAATGCAGACAGCGCATCTTTGCCTGTGATTTCACACTTGGGAGTGAAGTTGTTCTCAGTAGGCTGTGGGGCCCCTTCCACACTGCCGGTGTCTCCGTGCTGGAACATGGCCAGTTGGGCATCCCTTCTAAGCTGCGTCCGGTTCCTTCGACTGGAAGTATCCAAGTGGACCGGCAGCTTGAGGCTCGGTTCGTGCTTCACCGTGACGGCTCTCACCACTTTGGCAACTGACACGCCAGGATTATCCAGCCGATTCTTCCACCTTTCGTGCTTCCTGTTTAAGCTGCCTCGCCGGCCTGCAGAGCTGTCTGAATCCTTCGACCCATCACTGTTTTCAAGAAGCTGGGGCTTCCTTTGCTGAATCTGCTCCAGTTCCATCCAGAGAGAGAGAGGGGGATACACACAAAGACAAACACAAAACAAACAGGATAGAGAAAGAATTAGCTTGAAGAACTTCTCACTTAGCTACTCTGCTGTGTGTTTTCAAGCAACATTTTATTTTTCTAGATAAATATTCCTTTTGGAAAGTTGCGCAAACCTCATGTATAATGCATCCTGTTTAGTAAAGACAGTGGAACAGGAAAAATAATAGTAATGGACACCAATATGGATTTGTTAATTGCGCCCGTAGAACAACCCAGGATTAAAAAAATATAGCATTTGCATTTATTTTCAGTCGCGGCAGAGCAAGGCTAGAGAAGCCCACTTTAAATCCCCCCCTTGAGCCATGAATAAATGCAGTGTATACTTCGCTATTCACGACATGAACAGTCAGTTCACAACTGACATTCCAGGTCTGGAATTGCTCTCTAATGTAGGTGATTGTTATCCCCGTTTTACATAGGGTAAAATGAGGCAGAAAGACTGTGTGGCCCTGGGCTATGCAAATAAAGGAAGATATGAAGGACAAAAGTGGGTTTTGTAGCCAAAGTGATAAAAAATGCAAGGCATTTTGATGTAAACCAATCACAATTTCATTCGGATTTAGAATGAATGAATGAGGGATTTATGGGCTGCAAGCAGATGCTTTGCGCGTTCCCTCCAAAACAAGTCCCATTCAGTTGAATAAAGCAATAGCAATAGCACTTATGCCACACAAAGGATTACATTCTGATTCTAGAACATATGATTTATAAATGTGTTCTATCTTCCTGAACTACATAGCCCTGAGAAGATAACTATCAGTCCAAAACCTGAATAAAAACCATCAAGCTTAAGTGCTTATCTGCTGAACCATATCCGTTTTGATCATTTCGGAATGGAAGGGCTCATCTACATACAAAAAAATGTTGAGAGAGGAGAAAAACATGTGGCTGTAAAAATGGTTGTCCTCAAGGATGACTCAAGCAGCATTGCTGCCTGCCTAGAAAATAATGGGGAGCATTTAGTTCTTCTGTATGGGGAAACTCCCCCATGTAAATGCCTCTTGCACAGCAGGAGTGGAAATTGTCTCTGCCCACCAGAGCACATTTTCTGCTAGTCATCTTCCGTCTTCACTGCCATCTTTCCACTTACCAATTCCCCTTAAAAGGCTTCTACCATAAGAGCTCCAAAATCTTTGCATCTCTTTCCAATGAGGAAAGGTGAAATTATTGGCAAGGTGATAAATATCTTGGCTAGAACCCATTTCCATTGCTAAGTAGCTTCTCTCCACCTCCCTTCACTGTCTAGGCTCTCCTTTCTTCCTCCCTCCCATCCAGGTCCTGTGAAGCCATTTGATTTGGGTGCTGATCTTGACCTCTTGGTAGACATGGGATTGTCTTCCATAAGACGGGGATTCCCATGAGTGAAGCAAAACAAAGCCAGAAACTGATGAAGTGTCAGCCCAACAGGAAGCCACAGTATAACTATTCAGTGTCCTCCAATTAAATAGAAGGAGGCAGTCCTTCAGTGGTCCAATTTGGAGCTTCTGGTGGCTGCTCCTCATGTACTTCAGAAGGTTAACATGTGAGTATTTTTTTCACTTTCCAAAGAAAAAGGGATATTTTCATCTCATTCCTTGGAAGATTCTATTAATGCAAACTTACAAGAAAAATAGAGCTAGTAATCAGTCAGGCTTCTTGTATGGACTACCTGGAAGGGCTAACAATCTGTCAATCCATTGCTTCTTTTGGTTAGATATTCAATTGTCATATAATTTTAAATTGCTCCAGTGTAATCTTCTACCTGATCTTTTACCCATTTCCTTCTTTCTGCTCATAACAAAAGGACAAAGGTAGCCCCAAGAAGCCTAAATTATTTTTTAGGATGTATGTTCCTTCAAATCAACCTTGAACCCTGATGACTGCCTGGACATATCCATGCAGTGTTCATGCCAGAATTTTAGAAGTGAATTGCGATTGCCTCTCTCCTAAGGCTGAGAAAGAACAACTGGCCGAATGTCATCCAGTTGTCTTTATGGCAAAGGAAGGTCTAAAACCATGGTCTCCCAGTATCTAACTCAGTGACTATAACTACTACACCAAAGAGGTTCTGAAAGTAGCTCTAGGGCTCCACAAACCACCACTTAGCAAGGCACCTTAGTGGCACTCTTATCTCAAATGCCTTGTGTGCAACCCGCTGAATAACTTTCACAGTCTTAACCAGTATTTCTGAAACAGATAGGTCTCTAAAGATTTAGTTCCATTACTGGATACTGAGCCCCGACAGTGCAGTGCTTATAATGCAATATTGCAGGCAAATTCTATCCACAGCCTAGAGTTCAATCCTGATGGCGACTCAGAATTGACCCAGCTCTCCATCCTTACCAGGTTGGTAAAATGAGGGCCCGGATTGAAGGGGGGCAATATGCTGACATTGTAAACCACCCAGAGAATGCTGTAAAGCACTATGATGTGATATATATAAATCTAAGTGTTATTGCTATAATGTCTATTACAAAAATTCTCCCTCCACCACTACCCTTATTCCTAACAGTTTGAGACAATTGATTTTATTGTCGGCTTTATTGGTAATTGACAAATTGGAATCTACAAAAAAAAAGAGAGTGAATCTATTCAAAGTCTTCTATTTTCTCTTCTCCTCTTTTCTGTTTCTCATTCTCATTCTGTTGCAGCTACGTACACATCCTTAGACGGCTGGGTTTATTTTCCCTTCGTTCCTATCCTGCAAATATTTTCCCCTACTTTTGCAATCATCAAAGGTTCCCCGGAGCACGGTGATATATTCCTCTTATTTCTCAGTGGCCCCATTCTGGCTACAATCTTGTTGGTGCTCATCAGCTGACTTTGCTATTAGAAAGAAAGATGATTAGATTTGAATTCATTTTAAATAACAACTGACTGCAAAGCTTTTCATACAGTCCCTCCCACTCAGTGTTTTTTTAAGTGAGTGGGAAGATGGTTACTTAGGCTTACAATTCTGATAGCTTGTACAAAGGGAAAAAAAGAAAAGTCTGCTGGCTCCCCAAAAGCAACATTCCGCCATTTCTATTCCCATTTTTCACAATTTGTTTTTAATTTGGGTTGCATGCAGTTCTCCTTATGCAGCAATTGGAAGAAGGAGGGTTAGGGGGAAGGATCAGGCTGTTCACACCAAACATTCTTCAACCACAAGAGTACATGCCTAACGTTGAAAATGATTGCATCTGAGGAGGTTGGAAGGCTAATCTATAATCAAATGCACTTCTCCATTAAGGAGACAGAAGTAGTTATGAAATTGTACTGGGGGGGGGGAGGCTTTCCAATCCCCATGTCAACCTTCTCTGCACTATTTTTGTATGCTAACCATTTAGTGTTTGTACGCTAAGCTAGCATAGTGTAAAGGGTGAATTGGGGAAGACTAGGAATAAGGCAAATGTCAGGCTTGGAAGCCATCTTTGTACTGCGCCTCAAGCCTGCCACATATTCAAACACATTCTACTGTGGGAAACTAGGACAAGGGACTGTATGGAGCATGGGAGATATGTAGCCAAAACAACATTCTTTCTCAGAGAGTCAAGGTCATCTTGTCCCTGCACCTAGACTGAGGTGGATGGGAGGAATCTTCCTTCATGACAATGACTGACTGGCCCATGGGATGGGCATGTGGGTGCTGGGGCAGGGTCTTGGACTTTCAATTGGGTGGGGAAAACCTGGAAGCTTTCACATTTGGGTTTTCCCAGATGTGCCAGCATGGCTTCTCTAATAAATTGGAACGTGGAGTAACTTCTGGACTCGGACTCTTATTTGATTGAGGATGCTATCTGGAACCCAGCAACAAATTTTCTTTGTTTGATAGTAATGATTTCTTATCATCTGAACAGATTGAACAAATGCAATTATTCCCATTTCAACCAGATGTTAAGAAGCAGTTCTGCATCCTTCCTCAACTTAGTGTCCCTCTAGGGAAGTATGGAGGTACCTCTCAGTATTGCCAACTATTAACTTCAAAGAGACTCCTGATCTCAACATGCATAGAGAGGGGAAAACTACTCTACCCTTTCCCTGGTTTTGCTCAATTTGATTCACAAGACCAGACTTGTAATGTAATGGAGGGGCAAAGTTACCCAACTGGTTTAACCATAGTTTTGAGGAATGAGAGCACCCTGGAATAAGTGTCAATATAAAGTGAGTGTGTCAAAAAAAAAAAATCTGCTCAGTTGCCACATTCTTGTACAAATATTGGCACCCACGCTCATACGGGATTTGAAATATAATCTCCTTTATTATACACCCTTATAACGAAAAGTCATCATTATCTTGCCTGATGTCCCCTCAAGGGAAAGTGCTTTACTTAAGAAAGACTGTTGAAGAAAGTATATCTACTCCCTCTACTATTGTGGTCTTCTAACTTCTCCCATTCTGCTTCTTTGCCAGCCAATTATGCTGGAGCTTGTTATTACTTAGTGCATAGGTAAGTATTAAAAACCAAGGAAGAAGGCATCACCAAACAAAGCAGACTGCTCAGGAAGTCAAGAGAATTCACATGCTAACTTTCTCTATTTTGAGCTACCATGGATGGTTGGATATATGTTAGCTCTAAATAGTTTTGAATTACAAACTTAAAAATCAACATCCATATACTCACCATGATACAATAGTCAGAAATGACCAGAGCTGTGGTAGTGCAGTGGTTATATTGCAGTACTGTAGGCTACTTCTGCTGACCGCTGATTGCCAGCAGTTTGGCAGTTCAAATCCCACCAGGCTCAAGGTTGACTCAGGCTTCTATCCTTCCGAGGTGGGTAAAATGAGGACCCAGATTGTTGGGGTCAATATGCTGGCTCTGTAAACCGCTTAGAGAGGGCTGTAAAAGCACTGTGAAGCATTATATAAGTCTATTGCTATTTCTGATCTACCACCATACACAAACTAAAGGAAAATTAGGCCATTTCACATATAAACAATTTTGAAGCTGCCCGTTCTAAGTGGACAGCTGAAAGGAGAATGCATATTTGGAAAAAATGGCAACATTTTGTAAAATATCATTTTAAGTAATTGCTTGTCCACCTGGAAGAAAATTGTTTATTGTCTCTTGTCCCAGAACACATCATTGATATGACAAACTCATTCTATGCTTATTTCTGCCTCCTGGGACATGACTTATCTGTTATATCTTTGTGGCAACCCTAGGTTTAGCTTTAAATTTATAGTTCCCATTTCAAAAAATATCTGATTCAAGCTAAACTGATTTTGTAAAAAAAAAAAAATCATCCTAGTGAAAGGGAAGGACAATAATTAAATCTTAAATCTGGATAAACTGTGGTCATAAGAATGTTACAGAAACCCACACGATCCAAAAATTAAAAAGTTATATGGTATTATCTTCTCATTAAGCATGAAAAACTAATTTTTCTCAAACTGAATGTGATATTCTGAATGTGGAGTTCTTCAGACAAAGCAAGGAAAGACTTCATTTGAAGTGTATTAATCTGGAGGACATGAAAATTGGCTAAGGCTTCAAAACCCCCAGTGACATTGACTCAAGCCAATCACTCTACATCTATTGCTTAATAGGTTCTCTAACAGTGATATTCTTATTTACTAAGTGATAAATACAGAGTTCATTCTAAAAGAAGCACAGGTAGGGAACTAAGTCTTTTAATTGATCTTTTCTACAGTGGTCCTTGAATTACAACCACAATTGACCCAAAATTTCTGTTAAGTGAGATATTAATTAAATGAGTTTGCCCCATTTTACAATCTTTCTTGTCTCGTTGTTAAGTGAATCACTGCAGTTGATAAGCTAGTAGCACCATTTTTAGGTGAATCTGGCTTCCTCACAGACTTTGCTTGTCAGAAGGTCGCAAAAAGCAATCACATGATCTTGGGACCCAGCAACGGTTATAAGTATGAACCAGTTGCCACTTGTCTGAATTTTGATCGCATGACCATGGGGATGTTGCAAAAGTCGTAACTGTGAAAAATGGTCATGTCACTTTATTCAGTGCTGTTGGAACTTTGAACTGTTGTAAGTCGAGGATTACCTTTACAGTGCAAAAGAAACAATCACACAATAATTTGAATCCTGCTAATTGGGACTTACATTGAAATCTTCACATATATAATGGTAACCTGTTTCCCCAAAAATAAGACAGGGTCTTATTTTCTTTTGACCCAGAAATAAGCGCTTGACCTTATTTTCAGGAAGGTCTTATTATTTTTAAGGTGCAGGAGGAGGTGAGCACCACCTCATGGTGGCTGCTGCGGTGTTGCAATATTTTTGGAGAGGGCCTATTTTCGGGGAAGGGCTTATTTGAGCGCATGCGCTTAAAAGCTTAACTAGGCTGAATATCCATGGAGGTCTTATTTTCAGGGAAACAGGGTATGTAAAACCTTCCCTACTACAGAAGTCCTGCTGCACTCACGGACAGCCAGCTGCTCTTCACAGATGCCATACTGCCACAGTGTGGAAAACTACCTTTAAAGCCCTTCGTGGCCTGGGTTACTTGAGGAACCATCTCATCCCACTGAGATTGGCCCACCTGGGCTGTCACAGAAGGCGTGCTGCGAGCCCTGTCAGCCAGGGAATTCTGGCTGGTGGAGTCGAAGAGAAGAGCCTTCTCTGCTCCCGTACTTTGGAACTTACCTCCAGGAGTAAGTCAGCTCCGATCCTCCTGACCACTTTCCACAGGAGCTTGAAGATCTGGCACTGCCAGTTAGCCTGGGGCTCCAATGAGGGAGCCTCATGCTTGAAGTGGTTGATAGATTAACAACAGATCCCCTCACCCTGCTCCCTTGCTCAGCCTATTCCCTCCCTCCCATCTTTTAGCTTAAATTACATCTGATAATCTGTATTTTATAGTGTTTTATTTTTATTCTGTTCGTATTGTTGTATTGTTTTATTTGTTAATATTGTAAACTGTCCTTGTGGTTGAGATGGGTGGCAGATTAAATACAATTAATTAAATTAAATTGTAGATAAAGGGTATCCTGTTTTCCCCAAAATAAGACCTATCCTAAAAATAAGACCTATCCTAAAAATAAGACCATGTTTTACGCACGTGCCAAATATAAGCCCTACCCCTCTCCCACCCCCAAAATAAGCTCTACGTAAGAGCCTGGTCAGCCGCCCATCCATTCTGTCTGGTTGCTTGCTGTGCTGCGACCACAAGGTTAAGTGTGGTGGATCTGCTGCATGCATCCCATAATAGCTTACCTCAGGGCCCCTGTAGCCAGGCCATCCATGCCCCGACACCTACCTCAAGGTGGAAGCACCAGCAACCATGTGCAGCAGGAGTCCACATGGCCACTAGCCCATTTCTTCTGCTTGCTGTGAGGCAGGTGTGGGGTCATGGATGGCCTGGCTGCGGGGGCCTGAGGTAAGTCAGTGTGGGGCAGCTCCACCCCCTTGCCTCTCTGTGGTGGCACTAGCATACCGCATGGTCTCCTGCCCTGTGGTGAGCAAGAAGAAGTGGGCCTCCCAGACATTGCGGGGGGTGGGGGGAAATAAGGTAGCCCCTGAAAATAAGCCCTAGTGTTTAGTTTGGGCCCCAAAAGAAAATAAAACTCAAGTGTTATTTTAGGTGAAACACAAGTAGATAGATGATGGATGGATGGATGTACAG
>JAPKID020001237.1:0-15242 GCA_026931265.2 Tropidonophis doriae
GAAGGAAGGAAGGAAGGAAGGAAGGAAGGAAGGAAGGAAGGAAGGAAGGAAGGCAGGCCAGGGTTATGCACGCAAATGAGGTGAGTCAATGGATGACATCCCCACCAAAAAATAAGACCTGGTGCCTTTTTTTGTGGAAAACAATAAGACAGAGTCTTATTTTGGGGGAAACACAGTATCAGTCAGTCTGACGAAATGGTCATTGGTAGCCAGAGAAAAGAGACAGGCAGAGCCCAAACTCACATTAAGAAGCAAGTTCTGAGAAAATGCCAAAGCAATAGACACAGGACTAGAGAGAGACCAGTCTAAATGGATGCATAAATAATGCATGTGAGCAGCAAGGATGTCAACCATTAATTCACAATGGCAAAACAACACAATTAATAAATGAATCATTAATTCAACTGTGGCAAAAAACACAAGTGACTGATCAGGAGAGGAATAATTTCCAAAATAAACAGGGGAGGATCTGGAAGAGAATATGCAACAAGGCATTCTAAGCCTGGGAGAGAGTAATTACATGGATGGGCACACAGTGTAGGCTAGAAGAAATCCTGTTTTTGACATTGGTCCCTCGATTGTCTGTCTCTGTTGTGACTTAAGCTATATCTGTTCCCATCAATTCAGAGTATCTCATTTACAATACTGGGTAAATGGTTATTATAATGCCATGGCATTCAAAAATGCCAATTTACTGTTATTGGACATCAGTGTTTTATTATTTTGAGGGTCCAGTGCCTTATCCAAGAAGCTGCCATTTAAGAGAATATTTTAACAGTTGCCTAAAAATCATTTTATATTAATGAACTGTAAGCAAAGGGGAATGGTCATATAATTAAAGAAAAAAAAACATTCACATTTGCTGTTGAGTTCAAGGTTCTGGCTAGATTTCACAAGACGTTGATGTGGTATCCATATATCTTTTCACATGCCTACCACCTATCAAAGTCAAGTTCTGAATAGCATCCCTGAATGTAGATTGAGAAGAACAAAATATTTACACTAATTATGTGAAGCCCAAGTCAAGCTTTGCCAACCTTACGTTGTTTCTATACATTACCACAAAGTACATGATCCCCTCCAGTTTTCCTAAGAATATGATGGGGGATTCAGTAAGCTTGCTATCCTGGCTATAAGCAGGAGATGAAATATACTATCGTATCAATGCAATAAGCAGCAAGATGATACTGTCTAAAATATATCATTGCGACCTGAAGCAATATCAATCACAGCCACGGAATATATTGAAAGAGAAGGAAATTAAAGTTGCCAGACTTTTCTTCCCAGATATTCTGAAAACATCAGGTTGGTTTCATAACTCTTCTTTTTGGTAAGAAATGCCAAAGTTGATGACGCATTGTAATAAAATGGCTATATATCTCGAGCAGAGAGTTTCACTGACACACCTTTTGCGGTGGGGAAGAAATGTCCTTTAAACTCCCTCTCCAAATGACTGTGAACACAAAGCTCTTCTTGACTGACCCTTTTAAGGGGAAAATCCATACTTCTGGTGACAGTGCTGCAGTTTCCATAATACAAATTGACATTATGCAGGCATGAGTTTGCAAGCACACAAAGGAGAAAATGAGATGCCTACCATAAGCACCTTCTCCTAGTCTAAAGAAAGTATGGAGTAACTAATCCTCCAGCACAACCCTTCTGGTTAATACTATGTGTATTTCAAACTTCAGTAAGGAAATGAAAACTTTATGTAAGGACCTGCCTTGCCCTCCCACCCCTTCAAAAAGTGTAGACTCTTGAAAACCTAGTATTTTCAAAAGGAATCTTCTATTGAAAAGGAGCGAAAGCAAATCAGCATTCAAAGCAGGCTCTGGGACTCTCAGGCTATACAATCCATGATAAAGGGATTTAGGAACCCCTCCCAATGTGGATCCCCACCAATCTGCAGGTGTGAAGATGTGTTTGTACCGGCCTCTCTGAGAAACAGATAAGCAAGGATTCTCAGGATCATCTTCCGGAGTTTCAAACCACATGTCTCCCCCCCCTCCAGCATCCTCCAAGAGGTGAGGATTTTCTGGGCCTCTGAGGCAATGGTTATAAATTGGGCAAAAGGTTATATAAACAGGCAAGGCAAGATATAGAAAGGAGAAATAATAAAATGCATCAAATCCAACCCTCCCCTCTTTGTCCACCAAAGAATGGTAAATACATGGATCTGACACTTTCTTTGCTATGCAGCAATGCACCATTTTAAGGATTGTGTGTCCTAATGAGCAGGCAATAAAAAGGGGTTAATAAGAAAATTCACATTATGGTCACCTAGAAAGTTCATAAGATGTCAACACAAAAAGCATTGCAACGCTAAGGTCACAATGCAAAGCATGTCCTTATTATAAAAATGATCCTAGAAGACTTTGGAAAGACTGACTAGAGACTGCTGTCCATGGTCCTGACCAGCTTAATGGCTTTTGTTGATAGAGCAGAGATCAAGATCTCACAAGGCAAGGACAAGGCTCAAGGAAATTAATTTGACTATGTGCACCATTCAAATAATCTCAGAACATTATGGCATGTGTAGTGGGCTGGAAGTTCCACACAATCATATGGACACTTATGGGCTCATCTTCATGTTCCAAGAGAAGCAAGTAAATATTCTACTCTGCTATTCAGAAATTAAGACTGGAAATATATTCATAGTGGGCTGTGCAGTTTGTATTTTTTGACAATGCCTTTGCAAGTGCAAGTACAGGAAGCAGGGATTCAAGGTCAACCTATTGTAGATGTTATTCCTGCATCTGACTGTTCTTGGGGTAAAACTTAGAAATCAGAAATTCTTGGCCTGCACATAACACAGCTAGGATAATCAGAACCAGTTGCCAAAATGAAGCTACTCAGAAATAAAATCTAATCTGATTAGCTTCCAACTAGATTGCAACATCCAAAGAGATATTCCAACCAAACTGACATCTCTCCATTTTTCTACAGTTTCTTTTTCAACTTGACAGGAACAATGCCCTTTTGAACATGGTAAAATCCACCATAATTTCACCATGGTGGAAATCATGGCCTGATTTCTACTAGAATGGGAAACTAGCAGGAAACTCCAGGAAACTATAAACTAGATTGAAAAGTCAAAGAACAATCAGAGGAAGATGGTGGCCAATGTCCTTTGTTCATAAGTCCTTGAAAACCTGACTGTAGGACTCTGCATAGTGAGCTCTTGTTGGTCTGGGGAAGACATGAGGATATTTCATTAACAAAGGGGTCTCCAACCTTGGCAACTTGAAGACTCGTGGGCTTCAAGTTTTCCCCATGCTGACTGGGGAATTCTGGTAGTTCACAAGTCTTCAAGTTGCCAAGGCTGGAGACCCCTGCATTAGGGGACAGCAATATTGCACAGTGTTATTCTGGGTGTTCATCATCCCTTGGCTTTTTTATTGTCTAGGATATTTCAGGTAAGCCATCTAGAGTATTTAAATGAGCAAACAAATGTAGCTTATGGAAATCAAGCTTGGCTAAAAGATATGGAATAGAAAGAACATCACATCTTTTGAACCTACATCCAGGAACTGATGCCATTGCAGACTACATGCCAGGCAAATATAATCAAAACAGAAGATTGACATTTAAAAAGCAATGACAAAAGGGTGGGATTTCTTTTAATATTGTGGGTCCCACTGGAAAAGTCTGATCAGAGCAGATATTTGATAATAAATGAAGGACTAAAGTGACAACTTAGCACAGTTAACACATTGAGCATCTGACCTATCAGCGCCAGGAAGCTAAGCAGACTTGGGCTTGATTAGTACTTGGATGGGGTCATCAGGAAATCCTGAGGATGTAAGTTGGACCCGGAAGTAAAAAGAGGGGGGAAATCCCAATGAATATGTAAAGCACTTTCATCTGTGTCAAAGAAAATATGCCACCTGATTTTCCAAAGCTCCAGAAGGCAAGACAAGAAACAATGGAGAGAAGCAACCTAGAACTAAGGAGAAAGTTCCTGATAGTTTGAACAATTAATCATTGGTATGGTTTGCCTTCAGAAGTTGTGGATGCTTGGAGATGTTTAAGAAGAGACTGGACAGCCACTTTCCTGGATTGGTATAGGGTCTCCTGCTTGACTAGGGGGCTAGACTAGAAGACTTCCAAGGTCCCTTCCAACTCTGTTATTCTGTTATTCTATTATCTTGATGCCAAGAAAACTGCTATTTTGCCACCATTAGTACTTGAAGAAAACATTGGCATTACATGCCTACATCACGAAAAAGCAACCAAATGTGAGAACTACAGGGAAAAAAATGATCAGAGTGCAATGTATAGATTACTGTCATACATATTTATGAGAAGAAAGTTTTAGGTCAGCCTTTCTGGGAATGAAATCCCAATTGCTATGCTTCATAGATCAATCAGTAAATAAAAATTGGCAAGCTTGCGACAACCCTTTTCCCCCCACTTTTTGGCAAGCCTGGGATTGAGAAATGTTGGTTTCTGTGGTTCCCCAGCCCTCCTTCAGATCAAAATTCACATTCCAACTCTCATCAAAACATCCACGTGCTTATTTAGGGACATCCTCAAGTTACACAGTTTTGGTTTTATATTTTTTTACTTTTGTTGAAACGTAAGTCATTTTATCCATTATGCACGATGTTGTGGTTTTGCTGACAGGAGTCTAGAAGATTATATTTCAGACAACAAGTGAGAAGAATTATCTTTTTACATAAAAATGCTCTGTTTGTAGAACAGGCTACTATGTCTCAGTTCTTTTAAAATTCTGTGGTAGAATTTTAAAAGAAATTTCCAAAAGCCAGTATTCTCCCTTGTTGGTTTCTCATATCTCCTGATTACACATTACAATTAGAACAAAGATGACTCTAGAGAATAAACAGTTCCCAAAACTACTCTCAGCTTGCTTTCTTGCTGGACCTAGCTTGGATTTTTCAGTCCCTTGTCTTAACTTTATATTTCCTCTGCACCTGCTTTCCTTTTGAGGAAGTCCTTCAATCTCTGATCCATTATTTTGCCTCATTTTCCCCCTCTCGATAGCTTCTGTTGGCACATGATTGTCTCATTACAACCAAAGTAGATCCCAACTGGTTCAGTTTTTGCTTTAATCTTGGAGTTCTAGAGCACAATCACTTAAATATGAGTCAGCAATGTGTGTGGCAGCAGCCAAAAAAGCCAATGAAATTCTAGGCTGCATTAATAGAGGGATAGAATCAAGGTCACATGAAATTCTAGTACTACTTTACAAAGCCTTAGTAAAACAACACAGAATAAGGCATCTAAGTTCTGGTCACCATAATAAAAATATATGGAGACTCTAGAAAGAGTGCAGAGAAGAGCAACATAGATGATTAGGGGACTGGAGGTTAAAAAACATGAAGAACTGTTGCAGGAACTGGGTATGTCTAGTCCAGTGATGGGGAACCTTTTTTGGCTCATGTACCAAAAGTGGGAGGAGCGCAGGGGGGGTCTTGCGTGGGCATGCCACACATGCATGCACTTTCCCCCTCTGGTTTGCTCGTAGGGTCATTTTTCACCCTCCGGAGCCTTCAGGAGCCTTCAGCCCTCCGGAGCCTTCAGGGAAGCCTCCCGAGGGTGAAAAATGGTCTCAAAAGAAGGCTGAAGTCAGCTGGACATGCACACTGGAGCTGACAGAGCAACGCCTCGCTTGCCCTAACAAATGGCTCCGCCTGCCCCTTGTGGCACTCATGCCATAGGTTCATCATCATGGGTCTAGTCTAATGAAAAGAAGGACTGGGGAGACATGATAGCAGTCTTCCAATATCTGGGCAGCTTCTACAAATTATTTTCTAAAGCAACAAAAAGCAAGATGAGAAACAACAGATGGAAACTAACCCAGGAGAGAAGCAGCCTAGAACAAAGGAGAAATTCCCTAATGATGAGAGCAATTAGCCAATGAAACAGCTTGCCTTTAGAAGTTGTGGATGCTCCATTACTGAGGGATTTCAAAAAGAGACAGGATAACCATTTATCTGAAATGGTATAGGTAACCTATGGCACACGTGCCATAGGTGGATTGCAGAGCCCTTTCTGATGGCACACGGGCTGTTGCCCCAGGTCAGATCTCAATGGCGTTTCTTTCATGAGCTTCTCTTTCCCTGCAAACAGAAGCTCACGAAAGAAAAAGATCTTACCTCAGGCGCTTTCAGTGTTGAGATGCCCTGCCTTCCACCAGCTGGGTAGTTTTCAGGTTTTTGCTGCACACGTGTGCATTCCTGCACATTCTGTGTGTATGTCTGTGTATGCACATATGGATGTGTGTATGTGCATGTGTATGTTCAAGAATGTGTTTGTGCATGCCTGCATGTTTGCATGTGTGCACCTTTCAGTTTGGGCATGCACGCATGTGCAGTTTGGGCATTGTGTCTAAAAGGTTTGCCATCACTGGTATAGGAACTCCTGCTCCAGCAGGGGGTTGGACTAGAAGACCTCCAAGGTCCCTTCCAACTCTATTGTTCTACATTCTATGTTGTTTCATTTCTGATAACTTTTCCTGCCTGTTGCCAAGAGAAACCAGTTTCTTGGTGACAGAAAAGTCATAGTTGTGATAGCACTTCTCACCAAACTATAATGGAGTTGATCTTTCATTTCATCATGTGTCTTCTTCATTAGCTTGTAGGTCTAATATGAAGATGAGGCTGCCCTTGTCCTCATCCAGGCTTAGTTATTTATATGAAACCGATTAAAGCTTTGGCAAAATAAAAAAAGACTCAAAAGGAAAATCAAAATGCAGTCCATGTTCTAGGCATGTTAATCACGTCAGAGATGGAAGATTCATCTGTGCAAAAACCAGCCTGATTTTGATAGATCACTTAGGTATCATCACAATATGAAATGGGAGCTGGTATAAAGAAGGACCAATTACAGCCAATATGAATAAGGAAGCAGAATGAGACTATTTCACCTTCATCTAATCAAATGGATCCTTCATCAAATGAAGAACAAATGGCCATGCAAACCGCACACCAGCTCACGTCCCACCTCTCCTTCCATTTATTATTCCTAAAATCAAGTGATCAATTATTATAACCTCAGCAGAAGCCTCTCTGGAAGAAGTAATCAAAATTAGCACATTGCTTTTTACACCAAAGAGCAATCACTCCCAGAGCCAAATTCTTCCCAAGTGCATTTATCTTTTGTATAAACTACCCTTTCATCCGTAGAGATGTGTACAAAGCTTTACAAGCTGTAGTTAAGAGCCTTTTTACAGATTCCAACATGAAAATAGGCCATCCAAAAGAAGCTCACCTGTTTAAATGGACTAAGAGCTACAACAAAGAAAGGTTTATACTCACAGGTAATTTGCTGATCAAATTCCATAAAAGGTGTTAACTCAGGCTGGAGAAAACTTAGATTCAGTTGTTCTACTGTCCTAAACATGAGAAAGGTGTGTTGTTCAAATTCTTTAAACAGAAATGGAATGCCTGCGGTAAAAACCAAGAAAGCTTTAGCTTAAAAAAATCCCCAGCAATCTGAATTGCACTCCACGTTGTTTAAAGTTGCCAAGAAAAACACTGGACTAGTGGTGGTGCTTTCCAGGAATCAATAAGAGGGTTAAAGAGGAGTGAAGTTGAAGGTAAATGTAAGATAGGAAAGGGAAATTCTTTATGAATAAAGAGTGGGATTAATCTGCTTTAACCAATCAGGAGGCTAGAGTTTTAAAGAAGGTGAAACCTGAAACTTATTAGGTCAAGATGTGATTGTTTCTGGAAAAGTTGTTTGTAATGCAAAAAGATTGGAGATCTATGGTGTTTTTATTTGTTTTGGTTTCACATTCATTTGGAGTTTATCCAAGGGTGAAGAACTGGACTTGGTCTACAGCACTGCTTTTCAAAATCGGCCAATTTACGATGTATGGATTCAACTCCCAGAATTCCCCAGCCAACTCTATATAACTAAATGGCTTTTTTTTTTACTCCAATGGAAAGGCCCAAGTTAAAACCCTGCATAAACGTATAGATGTGAATTGGCTTTCTATTAATGGAAACCGCAAACAATACTGTTCCATCTGTCAACCATTATATTTATTTTTCAAAGAACTGGGTTTCTGGACTCCTCTACTTTATTATGTATTGTTTTTATTTCTGTTTCACACATGCACACACACACCTTCGTTTTTTCTCATCTGTCTTGCTCTTTTCCTTGTTTTTATGTTAAAGGATTTTTTAAATAAACGACAAGAAGAAAAATAGATCTCTGAATATTTATTTTCATGCTTTCAATCTTCATGAGCCAAATAACATGAAGCACCTCATTTTACAGGTTTCAATGCAATTTTTTTGTATCTCCCTGGGACTTGAAGAACCCATTCTGATCAAACCATTATCATTCTTTCTAGCATCTCTAGTTTTTCCACTGTCCCTGCTATTAGATAATGTTTTTGGCTGGCTTGTTTATTTAGATAATATGTTCTAAAATTAGTTTTTCAATGACTACCATCTTCCTAGTTCACATCCCCTACATTTTTCACTGCATTTTGCCAAAGCTATTCCAGATTTATTTATTTTTTCTTGCTACATTTGTCCTCATAACTTCATTCAAGGAAAGCCCAACAGGTTTTTTGGGTTCCTGCCAGCTAATACTATCCTCAGATTGTTAAAAAGAAAACTAATCTAGCTCCCATGATGATAAAGATTTCTCAAAATGTGGGATTTTTATTATCTCTCCTTTGTTACTCAGAGGAGGTCAACTTTTCAGAATTGCAGTGCATTTGTTTCTGTTCTCTGAACCTCAACCAACTTACCCAGAAAAAAAGAACTGCTTGTACTCACATTGGGGTGTCAGATATTTCAGTCTACAGAAAGGGAGGGAGTACAAATCCAAGGAAGAATGGCATAAATAACGACATTCAAGGGATTTTTTAGAAGAAGAAAGAAAGAAGAAGAAATGAAGATAAGGGCCATAAAGGTGCCCCTTGTACATATGTGCTAGTCGTTCCTGACTCTAGGGGATGGTGCTCATCTCTGTTTCAAAGCCGAAGAGCCAACGTTGTCCGAAGATGTCTCTGTGGTCATGTGGGCATCATGATTAAATGCCAAAGATGCACAAAACACTGTTACCTTCCCACCAAGGTAGTTCCTATTTTTCTATTTGCATTTTTACATGCTTTTGAACTGCTAGGTTGGCAGAAGCTGGGAGAAGAAGAAGGAGTTCACTCCGTTATGCGGTTCTAGGGATTTGAACTTCCAAACTGCTGACCTTTCTGATTGGCAAGCTCAGCGTCTTAGGCACTGAGCCACTACATCCCTTATAAGGGTCAGAGTTCCCCTTAAAACCTTATCCATTCATTATATCACAAAAATAGCTATCCTGGGTCGAATTAAAGCAGTATCTAGTCAATTGTTCCATTTTCATGATGGCCAGAAGGATGAATTGAGAAACACACACAAAATGTAATTAGACCAGGAATGTAACAACAGTCTTCTGCTCATGATCTCTTCATCAATAAAATGTGGAACCATATTGCCTTAGATAAGGGATGTCCAACCTCAGCAACTTTAAGGCGTATGGACCTCAACTACCAAATGAAGGCCACAGGTCTTAAAGATGCCAAAGATGGACACTCCTTCTTTAGATATTGAAGGTAATGCCCCTATCATAACTCACATAACCCTTCTGGACAAACTCAAAAAAATAAAGATTGAGATTTGCTGTTGCTTTCTTCTAATCTGATTTCAAATTGCCCAGTCCAGGTATGATTTCATGAAGATATTTCATCCAAGCAATAATGAAGCTCAACCTTGCTTAGCTTCAGATTCCAAAGTCAACCAGTGCTATTAGCTACTAAGGTCAACGATGGTCTCTTCCACCACAAATTTGTCCGATCCTCTTTGGAAAACAATAGTTAGGATGGCAAACCATACCTTTGCCATATTAGAGCAATATACCTGATGATAATGTTCCTTTTATAAATTCTGGATTGCCGTTCATCTAGCTTTATTGGGCGACTCCAGATTCTGGTGTTATGAAACGGTTCCTTTGATGTACATATAAAATTATGCATGCTTCTTCCCTGCCCTCCTTATTTTCCATTTTTCCAAGCTCAGAAGCTCCACATGTTGTAAGCTTTTCTCATTCAACCCTTATTCTGGCCTGCTGATAATTTAAGTATCCCTTTCTGCACCTTGTTTTTAATCCTTTCTCATTAACCTCAGTAATGCAATTCATTATTTCACTGCATAGGCTGCTTAAATATCAATTTCCTCAATTTTCTATAACTTTTTGCAGTTCCCCTTAATTTACAGTAATTGCGTAATGGTCAACTCCCTATCAGTTCAAAAGTAGTGCTCTCAAACCAGTGCTCTTGGGGAACACCAAATGTTTTTACGTCCTTCCCTTGTTTCCTACTCTTTCGCTGCAAGTAGTCCTCGATTGTATGACCACAATTGGACCAGAATTTCCATGGCTAAGCAATGAACTATGTTAACGGAATCACCAAAGCTGTGCCATTTTATGTGTTTTGTCACAATTGTTTAGTGAACCATTTCAGTTGTTAAGCGAATCATTCAGTCATTAAGTGAATTTGACTTCGCCATTGACTTTGCTTGTCGAAAGCCATCTGGGAAGGTGGCAAATGGCAATTACATGACCTTGTAATGCAATCATCATCAACATAGCCCTAATTAGGATCACATGACCATGGCGATGCTATGATAGTTGTAAGTGCAAGGACTGGCCATGTCACTTTTTCCGTCATTAAACAAATGATAGTAAATTGAGGACTATTGGTAGTCATAGTATCATAAGACCCATTCTGTTATCCAGCAACCAGTACTTCTGTTAGTAATATTTCTACGGAGCTAGTTCAGAAAATTGAAACCTGAATATTGTACCAATGGCATTTATAAGAAATTACACTAGAAGATCTTAGGGAAAAAATATCCTATTTAAATAAAAGCAAGTAAGTAGAATGATCTGAAGCTGTCTTCTTTAGTGTTTATCCTTAAAACCCTGGTATAGCAGTCCCATTTCACTTTATAAAAAGCAATTCATTTATGAATGTTGTGATTTATCTCCATGAAATAAAGCCAGCACAGCACTGACTGTAGCTGGTTTTATATCATACATAAGGGCATGTAGGAATGCTGTGCCCAGAACAATACACCTCTTTGTCAAGGTTCAGTTAGCTTACTGAAAAGATTCAGGCTAACTGATCTGAACAAGCACCATTATCAACGGACTGTACAAAACCTAAGTGTTCCCTTTATATCCAGAATAGTGCCCAAGGAAAGCAGGATCTGATTAGTTATCATTCTGAATTATCATTCTAACTCAGAGCCAAGTAAGCAGAAAACGGTGTGGTCTCAAAAAAGGTGGGGGAAAGGGAAGCTGCTTTTCAAACTCCAGTGTTAAATCTAAAAACGCTTTTCCCTTGATGGGCTTCTGCATGGAGGTTTTAATCAGGAAAAAAAGGCAACCTCGTGCATTTGAAAAGAGGAGGGGTGTTTTTTTTTTAATGTCTATAGAAGCACTCATTGGAAAAGGATTAACAACAACAATCCCCTGAAATCTAACTGCATGGCGGGAGGTCTATGCAAACAATGCATCACATCCAAAACTGCATTTCAAAACAAAATAATGCATAGGAGCTGCATTTCTGCTTCCTTCTCCTTTTCATTTCAGAATGATATTTTCTCCACCTGGAGAAAAGACAAGAGCAGCACAGAAGCTGAGCCAGGATCATGTGAGTTAATACGCTACAGCTGCCCTACAGAAAATGTCAAAGGGAGCGGTGTTCGTTTTTCTTGCCATCCTCTCTGAAATTCCGGCCGTTTGAACAACCAACATTGAATGATCCTTGCTTTCCATCTTGGTAAATGCCGTGTCTTGGACTAACAATGCAAGACTTTAATAAAACAAAGGAGTAATCTATCCTCAGAGGGATCAACAGAGCAGGGGGATGAAAATTAATTATTTTATTTGGCAGGAGCTATTTACTTGATTCTAGTTAATAGCCCCAGTAGCTTCTATCCCACTGATACAAAATAGCTCAATTAAGCAGGTTGCAGAAATTGGATTGATGCACTCTTCAAAGGTTAAGGACCTCATTCCAAATGCTCTTTTCCTGATATTGCTGACCTCAAAGGTTGAGCTAATAAATTTGCTTTATGATAATTATGTCTGTCTTGTTTAGGCAAACTGATACACAAATACACAACACACACAACCCTCCCCCCCCCAGTTCTGAGTTTGTGACAAGCAAAAAAATGCAGGGGAAAAGGAATTAAAATCAAACACTTGTTGTTATGTTGCCTACCCTATCGTATTTATTCTTTTGAACACCAAGAAAAATGCAGCTAAATTGGAACGGATATGATTAGGAGGCTGGGGATTAAGTTCCATAAAGAGAGATTGAATGAACCAGGAAAAGTCATTTGAGCTGAGATGACACTCATCTCTAAGTCCTTAAAAGAGTATCAGACAGAAAATAACCAAGACCTGTTTTATCTCATTTTGCAATATATGATATTTAAGATACAGGAAGGCAGTAGAGCCAATGATAGAGAAAAGATGGTAGAGTCCAGGCCTTCTCCCCAGTGGAGATTATATGACCATCATTTTGGGATGCTTGAGTTTATCTATTTTAGGGGTGTCAAACTCAAGGGCCGGAGGCTGGATTTGGCCCAGGGGGTACTTAGATCTGGCCCACGAGGCCACCCTGGAAACAGCAAAGTACTGGCCCGTGATGCTTCTGCCAGTGAAAACAGGCTCCCGAGCTGTTTTCAGCTACCACAGCCCCCTGTAACTCTCTGCCAGTGAAAACAGAGCTCGGGGTGGCCATGTTTGGAAATAACAAAAGAAGACTCCAAGGCTTGAGTTTCCTCAAAGTTCCATTTTATTAGAAATGTCATATTGGCACATCTGGGAAAACTCGAATCTGAAAGCTTCCAGGTTCTCCCCACCCAAGTGAAAGTTCAAGTCCCTGCCCAGCACCAATATGGTCCAATCAATGCACCACCCCAACTGGAGATGACTCCCTGTCACCTCATCGCAGTTGCAGGGCAAGGTGTCCTTGCGTCTCTCAGAAAATAATGTTATTTTGACTACTGTATTTTTCAGAATATAAGACTTTTTCCTCTAAAAAGAGGCTGAAAATCTGGGTGCGTCTTATACACTGAATACAGCATTTTTTTCCCCTCCCAAAGTCCTGCCCCCTTCACCAAAATGGCTGTGCATAGCTTTAAGGAGCTTTTCAGGATGCTCCTGGGGGCTGGGGAGGGAAGAAATAAGCAAACAATGGGCTGTTTTTGCCCACCTCCAGCCCCCAGCAGTACTCTATAAGCCTCCATAAGGCTATGCATGCAATTTTTTTGACAAAAATGGCCCCTTTTTAAACTCTCCCCTCCCCACCGGGAGCACTCTGCAAGCCCCCTCCCCAAAAGTTATTCATACCTTTTTTGGGGGGGGGGGGGGAAACCTGGCCTGTTTTCACAAAAAATGGGCCGTTTTGGGGAGGTTTGCAGAGTGCAAAACCTTTTTCTTTTCCCTTTCAGAAAGCTGTTTAGTTAGAGGGATTGATGAGAATTACATTGGCCAAGTGCTGTGCCAGCAGAAACAGTCTTGGGTGCTACAGGTTGTCAGCAATTTCCTTCTCCAGCACATGGATAAATACATCTGGAAATATCTACCTCCCTACCTACTCTTCCTCCCTACCTGTTGTATTTCTCTCTGTGTCTCTCTCTGTGTCTCTCTCTCTCTCTCTCTTTCTCTCTATCCCTCTAACTACCTACTACCTACTCTCTCTCTCTCTCTCTCTCTCTCTCTCTCTCTCTCCCCCTATCTACTGTATTTCTCTCTCTCTCTATTTCTCTCTCTATATACCTCTACCTACCTACCTATCTACACACTATCTTGCCCTACCTACCTACTGTATGTCTTTCTCTCTCTCTCTCTATCTCTCTTTATCTACCTACCTACCCACCTACTCTCTCTCTCCCTACCTACTTACTGTATTTCTCTCTCTTTCTCTCCCTCTCTATCCCTCTATCTACCTACCAACTTTTTAAAAAAAAAATGCCTCTTCAAAACCTGGGTGTGTCTTATACTCTGGTGCGTCTTATATTCTGAAAACTATGGTAAATATCTCCCATACTCCATATAATTCCCCGCTCCCAGTTTCCCACAGCAATAAATGTGGCAGGCCTGAAGGCCCAAATGTAAAAGATGGCTTCCAGATCTAACACAAAGACTGCTTCAAAAATGGGTAGACCACAGATGGGTTCCTACTGGTTTGGACCAGTTCGGCTGAATAAATAGTAACTTGGCCTGCCACACCACCGAATCAGTTCTCTCAGTGGCGCCATCTTGTTTTTGGCTTCTGCACATGTGAAGCATTTTTTTAGTACTGCGCATGCGCACATAGCATGTCCCTCAGCGAATCGGCAGAAGCAGCTGGAATGCACCCCTGGTAGAGACCCCTATAACTTGTTGTAAAAATCAGCATTTTGTCTGCCTGTGATGAAGCCATCACAGCTATGAACTCTTTCACACAACGCAGAGAGGTTTCCCTGAGCAAACTGTGTCTGTAGGAGCCAGCAGGTGTGTGTTTATTAGCTCTGGGCCCTTGAAAGATGATGTATTTGCTGTGGGAAATAAAAGTTGACAAGTTTGGAGAAGTAGCTGGCTTTTATTACAAACACTCATACATGCATATGAGCTTCAGGCGGTATCTCTACCACAATCCCTAGCTCATTATGGACTATTTAAGAGATTTCTCTATCTTACTGTAGGCACTTCAACAAATGCCTGCCCTTTCATGCAAATCTCAGCTTGGCACAGAAAACTTTTTTCCCCCAACAGGTATTTAGGCCTTATTTAAAGACAAAACTCTTCTTCTATCAGTATCAAAACAAAAACAAAAAACCCACAACAACCAAGATTTTGTCTTCGTCTCTGGGATTTGGTTACCAAGGCAATCACTCCCCAGTGATGTCAGCTGGTTGACAGAATGATGTATTATTGAGTTTCCTACCACCACTAAAAAAAAAAGGTATTTAAAAAGTGTTGAACATCATATTTTGATGGATGCATCTCATTTTACGCAGTTTCTTTCTGGTCTTTGTTGAAAGAACCGGACATAAAAACTGTTATTTATTATTACTAGAAGAACGAGGAAGAATGGAAAACAGACTCTCACCTATATATCAACATTCTAGGGCAGAGGTCTTCAAACTTGGCAACTTTAAGACTTGTGGACTTCCACTCCCAGAATTCTCCAGCTACCGTAGGAGTAGGAGTTAAAGTCCCCAAGTCTTAAA
>JAPKID020001238.1:0-15238 GCA_026931265.2 Tropidonophis doriae
AAATTTGGTGCCGATCGGTGCAGTACTTTCTGAGATTAGCGGCTTTGCACAAACTATTTTAAATTTTTATTTATATAGATGATTGTAAGTATGATTTATGATCTATGACCTATTATTTGCTGTTTTTATTTATGTACAATGTGAGCTTATGCACCAGAGACAAATTCCTTGCATGTCTGATCACGCTCAGCCAATAAAAAATTCTATTCTGTCCTGTACTCATCTATTCTATAACAGCTTTGTTCTTTATGCCATCCATCTTGTAAACTCGCAAGATTCTGCCCCCCCAACCCGCCATGTATATTTATACATTCAAACTAGACTATGATGTTTCACTGTGTCATGTATGGATGTATGTGGTACATGTATCATGGTTCTCTTTTGAGGGCTGAATGCCACAAAAATTCATTTTAATCTATGCTGTTTAGTGCGCATTTAAAGTGACAATAAAGATTCTACTCTACTCCACTCCACTCCACTCCACTCCACTCCACTCCACTCCATTTATTTAATGTTATAGATTCTTTTAATATGTGTCAGGTACTGTAGATGGGTGCCCACAGACCTTCAAAGTCATCTTCACAAGCCCTTTCTTCTACATCATGGTACTGTCTGGAAAAATCCTCTAGGAAAGGGTCCCTGATTTCTACCGTAGCCCCCAAATGAACTTTTTTTTAAAGGTCTCAACAGTTAAGAGAGAGGTTCTACTAGCATGGCACTCAAAGGCCACTCCATGGCACGGGGCCTAGTTATTTGCGGAATTGCCTCCTACCACACACATCCCTTCGGCCAATCTGCTCCCACAGGGGTGCCCGGCAGACGGCTTCTCCAGGTGCCGTCTGCCGGGCAGTGCCGGTTGGCAACCCCCAGGGGAAGGGCCTTCTCTGTGGCGGGCCCAGCCCTCTAGAATGACCTACCCCCCGAACTTCGGACCACCACGGACCTCCGCCTCTTCCACCAACTTCTTAAGACCCACTTCTTCCACCTAGCTGACCTAGCCTAGACCCCGAGGTCATTCTTACAGACTGAGTTTTAGTGATTTTTAACCTTTGGTAACTTTTATTTTTTAGTGGTATTTTTAGCACAGGCTATTTTCAAATTTAATCATATTTTTAATCAATTTAATCATATTTTAACGTTGTAGTTTCATTTATTCGTATGTCTGCATTTTAACTTTCCTGTGCACCGCCCTGAGTCCCTTCTGGGAGATAGGAGCGCTATAAAAATGAAATAAAGATAAAGGTGCAGGATTATTAAAAATAGAATATTATTGAAAGGTGATCCAGGAAAGTTCCAGTTCCTCAAGAGTGACAGGTAGAGATGGAGACAAATATCACACAACCCTGTAGACAGCACACATAAGAGACTTTACTCAGTCAGCTCTTGTTGCTGAGATTGTGTGTGGCATGTTTTCCCCCTGCTGTGCTACAAATCAGGATGGTTGCAGAGCTGCGGGCAAAAAGAAAAAAAAAAGAGTTTCTTTCCAATACCCTTCAAATCAACTCTTGTCAGAATCATCACTTCAGAATATCTTCCTACCTCTTCTTTCAGATAAACAATGATGTTTAGATGTTGTGGTTGAATTCTTGGCATCCAGGATGACTGCTTTAAATGCTTGCAGAGTTACTATAACAAGTGGTGATAGTTTTATACGAGACCGCCTTCTGCCACATACATCCCTTCAACCGATCTGCTCCCACAGGGAGAGCCTGCTCCGGGTGCCGTCAGTCGGACAATGCCAGTTGGCGACGCCTAGGAGCAGGGCCTTCTCTGTGGCGGGCTCCACCCTTTGGAACGACCTGCCCCCCGATCTACATACCACTACTGACCTCCGTTTATTCCGCAAATGCCTTAAAACATACATGTTAACAAGCCTGCCTAGGTTAACCCCGATTCTGAGACCAAGAATGTAAATTTTAATTGGTATTTTAAATAATTGGGATTTTAGCATGGGATTAATTTAATTGGTTTTTAAATGATTTTGATGTTTGTATTACTTTTAAGATGCCTGTGCGCCGCCCCGGGTCCTTCGGGAGAAGGGCGGGATACAAATTATTATTATTATTATTATTATTATTATTATTATTATTATTATTATTATTATTATTATTATTATTATTATTATTATTGGGAGAGAAATTAGCATTTAAAAAAATTATCTAACAGATTCTAACAGAATAACCCAGTTAGACAAATGGTTGTTCAATTTCTTCTTAAAAAACTGTAGTATTGGAACACACACAACTTCTGGAGACAAGTTGTTCCACTGATTAATTGTTCTGTCAGGCAATTTCTCCTTAGTTCTAGGTTGCTTCTCTTCTTGATTAGTTTCCACTCTTTGCCTCTTGTCTTGCCCTCAGGTACTTTGAAGAAGAAATTGACTCCCTCTTCTTTGTGGCAATCCCTGAGATATTGGAACACTGCTATCATGTCTTCCCTAGTCCTTTTTATTAAATTGGACTTACCCAGTTCCTGCAACCCTTCTGCATATGTTTTATCCTTGAGTCCCCTAATCATCTTTGTTGCTCTTTGTTATATTGTGGCAAAACTGGATACAATATTCCAAGTGTGGTCTTATCAAGGCATTATAAAGTAGTATTGATCTTGATTCTGTCTCTGTTACTGTAGCCTAGGACTCCATTAGTTTTTCTGGCTTTTTGATCTTTTTTTCTAATTTGAATATCCTTCCTTGGATATGGGTCGCAAATTAATTAATTAATTAATTAAATAAGAAAAACACTTATATAAGTATTTATCATGCACATTCAGAATACTTTCTGAATGTGGTACCTTTCAACACTTCTCTCCAAGATATTTGGCTCACATAAGAATCAGCTCTTATAGGGACATGGTGGCTCAGTGGTTAAGATGCTGAACTTGTCGATCAGAAAGGTCAGCAATTAAGCAGTTTGAATCCCTAGCACCATGTAATGGAGTGAGCTCCGGTTACTTGTCCCAGCTTCTGTCAACCTTGCAGTTTGAAAGCATGTAAAAATGCAAGTAGGAAAATTGGAACCACCTTTGGTGGGAAGGTAACAGTGCTCCGTGCCGGCCACATGATGACGGAGACATTTTTGGACAGTGCTGGCTCTTCAGCTTTGAAACGGAGATGAGCACTGCCCCCTAGAGTCAGGAATGACTAGCACATATGTGCAAGGGGAACGTTGTCCATAATCATTTCCTGTTTTGCTTTCTACATATGGCTGCCCTTAGAAAACATTCAGAAGTTACAGCTGGTACAAAGTGCAAATGTTCATACACTGATGAGTATATGCTGATATATCTAGGTGACCACACTGCTTTGAGAGTTACATTAGTTGATGGTGGACTTCTGGGTTCAATTCAAGCTTTAATTGTCAACTTGATGGGGCCTGGGAATAGAGCATTTTTGATTGTCAGTCCTATATTTTGAAAGTCCTTTCCTTTGGAGATCCAGTCTGTTATTTCATCCCTGATCATTTGGAGAGCAATTAAGATGTAATTGTTCCATCTGTGCAGGAAGATGGTATACCATGAGAAAGATTCAAAATTGGTGGTTTTCTATATTTTTGTGTTTAAGTCCATTTTGTTTATATTGGAGGTAAATTTATTTATTATTTTTAGGGTATTGCTTCTTACTTTATATTGCTCCTAATTGTTGTCCATCCATAGCGTTCAAGATGCACCACAAAAAAGTAAAATATTCATACAAGTAAATTATGGGAAATTTTTGAGCAAATGTTGGCACCATTTATGAAATTCTCCATGGTTTCTTACTAAGTACTCAGATGATTGATAGAGCGAGCTGCTGTGATCAATACAACATAACTGTTCAATTGTTTATAGAATTGAGCAACTGTATCATCTTGCTATGTGTAGCAATATCAGGCTTATTCAAGCTGATATTATTCCAGGTTCTGCACATTCATCATCCATCTGTCATTCAAGAATCTCGTTCCGAACAGTCAGAAAATTAAAAGTTTTTTTCCCTATTTCTTCTAGACACCATCTCCATGCAAGAAGGAACAGAAATGTAGTTTACTTTTAGTCATATATCATACTAAACCATTTGCATAGATATAGATTATCACAGTTGAGCCAATGCTAAAATTCTTCTGTGCTTAATAACTTTATTTTCATCCAACCCTATACTAATCTCTCTGTAATTCTATCAGTAAATGGCAACTGGATTCAGGCTTTTGTGAATGCCCATGAGGAAAGACATCACTGGCTTTTCATTGACATAATCCCCAGTCACTGAACTGGTGGAAAGTGGTCATTTGGGAGAAAGCAAAATCAATTCTACATTTAAAGGTCCACCCTTGAAGACTATTTGGAAGCTACACTGGTTGTAACAGTATATGGGAATGACCTTGGGAGACAGGGCAAAGGGAATGATCAGATAAAAGGCAGCTGAGTCACAGAGGAATGTGGGCAGGGGAAGAGGTTCAGAAGATCTCTCTTTGCCTGCCTCTCAAAGCCATTACCGCATACCAATACACTGGTTGAGAATGTTTTGGCACAGGCACTTATGAGCATGCCTTGGTGTACCCATATAAAACACCTGTTTCACTGGCTACAGGTAGAAGTCGATGTAATTCAAATGTTGGCTATCACCTGTGAAGACCTGGAGGCATGAGGGACTACTTTTCTAGTTGAAGCCCATCTTATATGGTGCAACAATGTTGGCATAGTTTAGTCAATTGATTTAGCAATGCTACCTGAAAGGACATAGGAAAAGAGCCTTCTCTGTTGTAGTGGCTGTCCACTGGAATTATGTCCTTTTAGTGATTCATATCTACATCTATTTTTATTTAGAGAAATCTTTGTGACTAGATTGGGCTAAAGTGGATGTCACCTGATAAGAGATGTAGTGGTTTTTTTCCAGACATTCTTTTTGTATTTTGTATTGTATGGATTGTTTCATGATAAGTTTTGTATATTATATGTGTTGCACAATGGGAAGTAATAGTGATTGTCCTATAATTTTGATAAAATAAATAAAATAAAAATAATTCTTTTTATGCTACTTTGTGATTTATCTACAATAACTTGCCTCTTTTCAGGTGCTGCTAAATATGTCTATACAGAATAAAACTCCATTTAATTCAATTCCATTGAATTAACTTTCAGAATACATGAAATAAAATTGCAACTCGCAATCTTATAGCACAGCCCAATCCCAACTTACATATATTGAGAACCGCCACCTCTTCTTTTTCTTAGCTATGAGTCTGGTTTTTGCATTCCTTAGTTGTATTTGACAATTATTAAAAGTAATTTAATACCAAGTATTGATGTTGGAATTGTTCTCCCTTGTCTCATTTGTTATTTAAAGAAAAACATTCTTGTAGCATGTTAGGTCAGCTTTTTTCAACCAGAAGTATAGAAGTACCCATATAACTGGGTATGTCTAGTTTAATAAAAAGAAGGATTAGGGGAGACATGATAGCAGTGTTCCAATATCTCAGAAACTGCCACAAAGAAGAGGGACTAAAACTATTCTCCAGGGCACCTGAGGGCAGAGCAAGAAGCAATGGGTGGATTAATGAAGGAGAGAAGCAACTTAGAACTGAGGAGAAATTTCCTGACAGAACAATCAATGAGTGGAACAGCTTGCCTCCAGAAGTTGTGAATGCCCCAACACTGGAAGTCTTTAAGAAGATGTTGGATAGCCATTTGTCTAAAATGGCTTCCTGCCTAGGCAGGGAGTTAGACTAGATGACCTTCCAACTCTGCTATTGTATTTATTTGTATTTATAAGTACAGGTAGCCCTTGACTTACACCAGGGGTGTCAGACTCAAGGCCTGGGGGCTAGATCTGGCCCATGGGGTACTTAGATCTGGCCTGCAGGGCCACTTTAGAAACAGAGAAGGACTGTCCCGTGGTGCTTCTGCCAACGAAAATGGGTCTCAGGAACCCATATTTGCTGGAGGAGCATGCAGGCCACTACAAGCACCCCGACATGAGTGATGTTGAAGTGGCCTCATCCACTCTGTCCATGTCCATCCTGGCCTCCCAATGTCAAACACAACCTTGATGCAGCCCTCAATGAAATCGAGTTTGACACCCCTGACTTAGACTGATTGCTCCAGCACTAAAATTCCAGCATAAATAGTACTTGGTATTAAATAACTTCCAATACTGCTGTTCAAAATTACAACAGATCTCTCCAGGACTATTTACAATCCAGATTCAAAACTCTAATGGCTGGCCCCTGATCATATGATCACATTTTAGGTGCATTGAAGGCTGTTTGCAGCATCTCGCAATCACATGACTGCAATTTATGGCATTTACTTTTAGTTTCCAGCAAAAAATGTCCATCACAGAAAATGGATTTACTTAATAATCACCCTGTTTGCTTAATGACTATTCACTTAATGACCACTGTGAAAAAGGTTGTAAAATCAAGTCCATGGTCTGCTTAATGACTGACACAACTTATGACTGTAATTTTGGTTTCAGTAGCAGTTATAAATTGAGGACTACCTGTATAGACACCGCCTCAGCATCTTCAGCCAGCATTCAGTTAGGGAAGACTGCAGGAAAGTATTTATTTATATATTATTTATAAAAATATCTATTTACATGGGCATCAATTATTACCAAATAAATAAGAATTGCAACCTATAACAATGGATAAACTTGCATGCTGGGTGATAAAAGAATATACCTTGGTATATTTATAGAAAAATAAATTCTTCTTACCTCACACATTTTGAACAAATGTATTAGGATACTGTTTTTAAAAAGCAAGTGATGAGAAGTTCTCTGTTCTCTTGCCACTGATTGCAGAGGTATTATTTGTTTTGAAGGCAAAGCATCTGGTTCTTGTTACATGTTCGTCTCATAGTGGTGTACATTAAAATGTCATTCACTCAGCTGAAGAAGAAATGTGTAAATGTCAGCAGAAGAAGAATTAAGACCATACCAGATTTTGACTAATGGTCTTATAAGTACAATTCTATGCACAATTAGCCAAAAGTGAGGACTACAGTTTTTACCATGAATCATTTTCATAAAAGGGATCAGAGACTTGTAATCTTGACTTACAAACTTCTTCCACTGAGTTCTCTGAAGTAAATTATTCAACATGTCCATTTCTTATCTTGTAGTCTGAAATAACCTAAATCAGGGGTCTCCAACCTTTGCAACTTTGTCTGAAGGACTTCAGCTCCCAGAATTCTCCATCCAGCAAAGCTGGCTGGAGAATTCTGGGAGCTGAAGTCCTTCAGACTTAAAGTTGCAAAGCTTGGAGACCCCTGTGTTACAGGACAGGAAGAAACAGGACTCTTGTCTAGTTTGGTGTTGACAAAATACCAGTGAATCCTGTATACTCTGTCAAATATTTATTACGGTCATCAACCAGCATAAGAAGGGTAGAATAGTAATTTTAAAAGCTGAAAAATTTAAAATACACAGTATCCCCTTTCATTTCCTTTTATTTATAAAAAATAATCCCAGTGCTTGCAAAGTACACTTGACATTCTCTCTGTAGAGGCATGTTTTTTTAATGTAAATAAAAATTCCTGCCTGTGATATCCCCGATGATTTTTACAACCGTTGTTTCTCTGAAAGTCATCCTTCTTTGTCTTCCTTTATATTATTTTTTCTCAAAATTTTCCTTTGAATATGGGCTAGGTGCTCTTTATAGAAAAAGTCAATGGTGAATGGAAAAGTCCTAACCTTGAAAATAATCAATTCTTGGTATTGAATTTCTGCCTTAACATTCTTTTAATATATTTGACATAGATGAGGAAATGGAAATAAGAGAAATGATGCAAATGTTGCATGTAAACAAATGATACAAATAAGTCATACTTCCACCCCTACCCCCACACACAAGTTATTTCCATTTAAACACTAGTGGGCACTAAAGGATCTCACCCAACTGCAGCACCATCCATTATTCACCACCTTTATTCACATTAGTTTTTAAAGTGAGAGCACAGAATTTGCAAAATATGAAGAATGTATAATAAAGCCTTAAGACGTTGGAAGCCCCTGAGCCAATATTTGTTTGCACCAACCCTTACTGTGCATTGAATCCAAGGTCAATGTATTTTTTTTTCCTCCCAGCTATTGTCCAATGAAATTAATGGCCCTTTAAACTGAGTGTGGAGAAATCCAAAATATTAAAATGAGTTAAAATAGGTGTATTTTAAAGGACAGGGTTTACTTCTTTGAGAACAAAGTACCCCTTGAGCTGATTATTTAAAAACTTTGGCTGCGAGAATTATTTCTCTGAAAAGCAGGCCTTTGTAGAAATTGTGGGAAAAATAAAACTATGATCACTTAAGGCCATCGTCACACACTAGGTAAAATATCAAGACTGCATCTGAATGCTCAGGTATTATACTTTCCATAGAATTTTATACAAAGAGAGTAAACCAAATAGTGTTTGGTACTATATGAATATAGAAGCAGTAGCTTTTATTATGATTAATTTGGACACTCCAAGCAAAAATATCTTGTGTATTGTAGCAGGACATTAGTAAAGCACAATCATTTATTAATACTCCCTAGTAATTAGCACTGAGTTCCAGCTTGCTGAAATATTTGATGTTATGTATATCCATCATGACAAGAAGTTACTGATAACCTTTTCTACCATCAATTTGTCCAAGTACCCCTTTAATGCTCTCCCAGTTAGTAGCTATCACTTTGGTTATGGTAGTGATTTCATACTTGAGATAAGTGCTGTGTATGAAACTAGTTTGGTTCATGTAATTGATTTAAAACAAATGAAAAAGTTCCAAACTGCTAGCATTATATTAGTAATGTGTAACTTATCCTGTTCTTCTCAACAATCTGAATCTTTTCATTGAAGAAAATGAAACATTGCAACTTTGTTTTAATTATATTTATGCATTAAAGTTAATAAATTTTAGAGGCTTGTTCTTAATAATCAAAGCTGTTTATTCTGTAATACCTGAAGGTAGTAGAAATATGTCTCTTTTGTTGTATCTGAATGTGGTACAAACCAAAAAGAGAAAGGCAAAAAGGCATGGATTCAGGAAATATACTTTGAACATATCAATTTCTTAGCAGCTAGGAAATCCTTTGGGCATGTCTATGTGTCCTTGCAGCTCCTAGAAAAATGGGTTTATTTCCATTTTATATTTTATAACCTCTAATTATTATTAGATAATTATCCTAGTCTTGGTTTTATGTCATAAGTCAATTCATGAATGTTGTTACTTTTTCTGACTTTTTATGTGACAAAGACCCACTGTTTATAGTAGTTAACCTCTGAGCCACAAATGTGTCATTAAAATTGTGTGCCACTATATGCTAATTAATCTGTAGTAATATGTCTTATATTTTAAAGCAATATTAGAAATTGCATTGGTCTTGAAGCTGATAAAATATCATTTTTGTACCTTCCTTTCCCCCATGCTTCCATTTGCTATACAGTCTTTGATTTACATTCATTCATTTAGGGATCATTCAAAGTTATGACAACACTGAAAAATGTACTTGTGATTGGTCCTTGAAGTTGCAGCTGTTGTTGTGTCCCTGCACTCACATGATCAAAATTTGGAAATTTGGCATCTGGCCTGCATTTACAGCCATCACAATCTCCCACTGTCACGTTCTTCCGCCCTATGCAAATTGCCCCCCAAATGAACAAGCCATTGTATTCCATTGCTGCCACCCCCTATCCTGGCCTTTAGGCTTCTTCAAGGCTTTCCCCACTTCTGCAACATCAGCCACCACAACTGGATAGAGGTCATGCTGACATGCTACCAGTTGAGGAGGAGCTTATGCTGGTCCATCCTGGATCAGACTGATGCCTAGGTGCAAAAGCCCAGTGAGACTTGTCACCTGCAGAAGCTTCTGCTTCTCCTTCTCCTTCTGCTTCTTTCTGCAAAGTGCTGACAATATGTGCTTGCCTTTGCTAGGGTTAACTGCTACTTTCTGAGCTGCTCTCTTGCCTTTGTGCTACAAAGATTATATAGGAGTGAGCAGTAACTGGGGAACCCAGAACACACAGAGGTGACTATGGCTATGGCATTGTTAGCCATACTTTATAAACATGTCAGGAAACACAGCTAGGTGAATTAGATCCACTTTATTGTGAGACAGCACATTCAGTGTCACTGATTAAAGGTTGATGCAGCCTTGCAAGGTGGGTAAAATAAGTACCCAGATTGTTGGGGGCAATATGCTGACCAGTGGTGGGTTGCCAATTTTTTTACTATCAGTTTGCGCTCACTCGCATGTGCACACAATGCTTCTGTGCATGCGTAAAAGTGTCTGGGTGGGTGGGTAGAGCCTCACACTCATTGCTACTACCGTTTTGACCAATCTGGGCCAAACCGAGAGCAACCCTCCTCTGATGCTGACTCTATAAACCACTTGGAGACGGCTATAAAGCAGAATGAAATAGTATATAAGTCTAACTGCTATTGCTATTGCTCTCAGAATCTTGCAAGGCTGAAAGTCTAAACTTCTCACTTGTATGATTCTTAAACAAGGTCCTTGTTTAACAATCATGCGCATGGCCTCATTCACAACTGGGACTGCCTTTGCTAAGGGGCACAGTCATGTGATGTTTTCCTTAACTGTCACTTTGCTTAGCAATGGAAAATCCAATTCCAATTAAGATTTTAGCCCATAACTTGCATCGCATATTTCAAATTCTACTTTTCACTATTCTAGCAAAGCCATTGTAAAGATCATTTTGAAGTCATTTATTCCACAAATTAAGCATTGAAGTAAAATAGAATTTCCAGTTACAGCAATTTAAGTGCATTTGTGCTCACTTTTTCAGTACTCATCATAAAACAAGGGAAAAAAATTACACCTTGCAGTGAAACTATTCTATCATCTCTGATTTGACATCAGGTGAAATTAAAGCGGAATGTTAAAATAAATTTTCTTGAGAACTGAAGGAGAGATTAAGAAGTGTATTAAGAGCTCTCACTTTAAATTTCAATTCCAGTTCAGATAACTGTACCATATCATTCAACTGATATTATGCATATTTAGACTTGGAGAAATGTAAAGTACAAGTAATGGCTACAGGAATGAATTCCTATCATTAAACAGATTATCTTCCACTTCAAGCATATTCTATTGCTAACCATGTTAGCTGATTAATAGTCTAACAAGGTCATCTATCATTTCTTGGGGTATATCAAATAATGTATATCAGCCTGCCCTAACTTGGTACCCCATAGATTAATACAAATCCCACAATTTCCAGCCAACATAAACACAGGCAGCTATTACAAATTGAGAATACATCAAAATGTCAGCATAAGCCATCATGCCACAAAACCCAGCCTTATATAGTATACATCCTGGTACAAGAAAAAAAGTTGATACTTTTGTCTTATGACGTCATGACTATATTTCATCACATATTTGCATTATTTCCTCTCCCTATAGACACCAGGTGATATGATCATTACATTGTTACATTTACACTGAAGATGGCAAGGAAATAATAGGCATCGGTCTTCAAGCAAAAAGAAACTATAGTCCAACCTACCAAAAACATAACTGTAAAAGACAGACTGGAAATAAATAAGCAAGAAAATGGTAAAAGAACACTTATCAAATTTTCAGGTGATACTAAGCTGGCAGATGGCACGCGGAGCCATTTTTAAGTTGCCCTGTCAGCTGACCAGCACTGACTTTGGCCTTCTTTTGAGGCTTTTTTTCCTTGAAGCCTCTGGAGCACGAAAAATTGGTACTATAGGCAAACTGGAATTCAGGAATGGACTTTTGGTTTGTCGTAGGATTGTTTTTCGCCCTCTGGAGCCTTCAGGGAAGCCTCCTGAAGGCCCCTGAAGACTCCAGAGGTCGAAAATTGTGACAAACCAGAAGTCACCATTCCCAAACTTCCCAGTTCCCCATAGGCCTATTTTTTGCCCTCCGGAGCCTTCAGGGAAGCTCCTGAGGCCTCTGGATGGTATCCGGGGGAGGGGAGGCTGGTTTTGCCCTCCCCAGGCTCCTAGAAAACCTCTGGAGCCTGGGGAGGGTGAAAAAAAAGTGCCAAAAGTGTGGGGGGGGTGTCGCATGCAAAGCATTATGGGTGTGGCATGCCTGTGCACGACACCCCTGCACTCCCCCCGCTTTTGCTATGGGAGCCAAAAAAGGTTTGCCATCACTGCCCTAGATGATAGACTCAAGATCCAGATGGATCTTTTTTTTTTTAATTCAAAAAGTTTTATTGGTTTTTACAATTTTTTATAAGGAAAGGGGTACATAAGGTATATAAGAAATATTTTGAAGGCATCCATATCAGGGGTGCAGGCCGCTCCCAAGGCTTCATACAAAAGTTAATTATTGTTCCATTTAAGGCGGCATGAGTTACATACATATCATTTCATAAACTTTGTGCGTTCAATACGTTATTTCAACAAGGTTTCCGAGCAAAGACAAAGACACACAATCTGAGCCTTAATTGCAATATTCTCATCCTCCCTCCCACCAGTAGGCGGCCCCATGGCCCCTCCCGTTCCCTCCTTTACCTCCTCCGGGATCAAGGCATATTATTTTTTCCAGAAATGAGACTAAAGCCTCTTTGTCTGATTTAATTTTAACTCTTCGCCCCTGGTTTTTCACACTTATGACCATTGCAGCATCCTATGGGCACATGATCACAATTTGCTTGCTTAACAACTGGCATGCATTTATGATGGATGCAGTATCCCGTGGTCACGTGGTCACCTTTTCTGACCATCCGACAAGGAAAGACAGTGGGAAAGCCGGATTCACTTAATAACGGAGTTTAGTAACATAATTACAATGGTTCACTTAACAACGGTGACAAAAAGGTTGTAACATGGGATAAAACTCTGTTAACAGCTGTCTTGCTCAGCAATGGGAATTTTGGGCTCAACTATGTTTGTAAGTTGAGGACTAGTTGTACTGAATGTCAACAGAATTGTGTGTGGCACTCAATCTACCTTGCAAACTTTCAATTATCCTGTTTTTTTACAGCTCACCGCAATGGGCCATCCCTTATTTATTGTTGAAATAAAATTTAATTGTTAGTTCATCAGCCAGTTAGTTCATCTATGCTGGGAAAGATAAGCTTCATTGAGGTAGTTCTCAACTTATGACCCCAATGAGACCAGAATTTATGTTGCTAAGTGAAAAAATTGTTAAGTGAGTTTTGCTCCATGCTACAATTTGCCTCGCCACATTTGTTAAGTAATTCCCTGCTGTTGTTAAATGAACAACATGTTCGTTAGGTGAACCTGGCTTCCCCATTGACGTTCCTTGTCACAAAAGATGATCAGATGACCCACAGACATTGCAACCTTCATAAATATGAACCAATTGTCAAGCACCTGAATGTAGAACACATGACCATGAGGATGCTGCAAAAGTCATAAGTGTGAAAATTTGTCATTCAGTGACCTTTTTCAGTGCCTTTGTAACTTTGAGTAGTCATTAAGTGAACTGTTGTGAGTCGAGGACTACCTGTAGTCTTATTGGTCACCTTTGAGCATGTGCTAAGCCAGATCTGCTGCATTTGGGAAACTTTCTGCTGATTCTGCTGCACAAAATCCTGAATTTATGCCCCGAAGTCTTGTATGTTCCATTATAGCCTACTATTGCATGTGTCCTCACTGATTCTGGGATATATGAACACAATTCATTTTATGCCAGGGATACTGCCACTTGCTTCCTGGGTGAAGCTTCTAAGCCCAATTCAAAATGATACCTTTAACTTGTGTGAACCCTTCCACAATCTGCAAAGTTCATTTTTAACCATTTCAATGAGCCAAGTTAAATACATGAAGAATTGCTGCCCATTCCATTCTTCTGACAGCCAGCTATTGCTTGGGTGACAGTTCAATCTTTCTGGATCCATATGGGAGAGGTCTAGAATCCTCAGAGCATATTATGGCCAGTCTCATAAAGTTGGTTACTCTCATAGGCATAACCAATCCTGAAATCCTCATTTACTGGAATGCAAACGGATGAAGTTTCTTCTCTGTGGATGTTCAAGGTGTCCTCTACCACTCCAGCATATCCTTTTCGGTGGTGGTGGAACCTCTGGTAGGAACACCTCCAAAGAAAACACTGGACTACAACTTTCTATCATATTTATTTTCTGAAAAATACCCACGAAATATATGCAGAGATCAGAAATAGTATTTGAATGCTTGAAATTTGAACTTCTTTTTGTAGCATGCTTGCTTGCCATTTAATTTTGTTGCAATGTAAAATAAATAAAAAGAAAGTCAAATAAAATCACTGGGATATGGTTCCTGGCCGGTTGCAAAGGAGATTTTTGTGAGTCCATATTGAGGATGCTGGGTTTGGATAGCGAAATATTTTAAAAAAGAGGATTTTGCACACCATTTTCTCCCTAATTGTGGAAATGTCCCCAAAATAGGTACAGAAAAAAGAATATTTTTAAATGTGGGAAAAGTAAGCGAAAACATTTTGAGAGATCATCTCTCTGATGGCATGCAGCCCATAAAAGAGATCAAAGTTGCCATTTCATAGATCATTGATGTTCTCATATTGAGACTTCAGGAGCAAATGTTGCTGTACAGTTTTACAGAATTATTAAAAGGACTATTTTTGGAAAAAGCATTGACACTACAACCAGCTAATGGATTTAGTCACATTTCCAAAAGTTGTAAATTCACGAATCACATTTAATAGCTTCCTTTAGGCTGATAAACTGCAATCACTGACTTCCTGTTCTCCATGCTGATATTTGTCTTGTCTCTGGAATTACATAAGCAGCTTCCCAATATATTGCCTATTTGATAGCAAGGAAAGAGGTGAACTTTGAAGATGGGTTATTGCAAAGAGGCCCAAAGAACAGGAAATATGAATGACCTATGGGCTGTGTTTTACCATTTCAACCTTAACATGCAAATATGCTGCTGGACTTATGAGCCATCCAGTTTCGATGGTAACTGAAGCACAGGTGTAAAAGAGAAGATAATGTGGAGATAGGCAAAAGAATGTTACAATCTTCTATGTAAGCATTTACCATGTGCATGATGTAAAGCTGATACAAGATAGAGTAACTTCTGCTCTGGGAATTGTCAAATTCAGGGGAATACACAACTGTTACATGGTAAAGGAGGAGAGAATATGAAAGAGAGAGGAAGGAGGAGAGAATATGAAAGAGAGAAATTATCATAAATGGTGGAGAATTAAAAATATGATTGGGGTGGTTATTTTCACTTTCCTGAATCTATCTATCTATCTATCTATCTATCTATCTATCTATCTATCTATCTATCTATCTATCTATCTATCTATCTA
>JAPKID020001239.1:0-15236 GCA_026931265.2 Tropidonophis doriae
CCTTCCATTTCCCACCATCCAGTCAGAGCTGAAGAAGCTTCTTGGATGAGAAGTGAAACGTCTTCAAAGAAAAACCAGAAACTCCAGTTGCCTCTTGAAAAAAAGTACTCTTGGGATATTCAGAATATTTTGTTTCCTATAGTACAGTTCCTTTCATTCAAAGATAGATATTCCATGATCACTTTAAAAGGTTTTAAAACACTTTTGAAACTTACTTCTGAAGAATTGCACTGTGTTTTAGGTTTTTGGTGTTTCTGGAGAGGAAAAATGAAAATATTTATTTAGTGATCATTGATTAATAAAGCTTTTAAATACTTTCAAGTTGATTGTTATTCATTATCTGAGCTGTTGGAGGTGGTCATAAATTACATCACTTATATAGTAATAGGATAGTACTAAATAATAAACAGGAATAGCCAAGCAATTTAAAGCATCACAATTAATGGTGGATGCCTGAGTGTAATTACAAATTACATCCCAAATTCTGTAAATGTGGTGCAGTTGCATCATATTAATGTTACAATTCTTCCATTGTAACATGTAAAATGCCATGGGGCATTTTATCTTTTCTTTCAGTATGGCTGCAGATTTGAATGGCAGCCATGGTGAAGTTGAAATTGAAGTTGCTGCACTCAACAACTCTAGGAATAAAAAAATGATACAAAAGTTAGAATGAATGTCTTCTTATATTTCAATTATTTTTTGCTTTAGGCTGTCCAGGATCTAAACTGAGTAGACTTGAACATAAGCTACGCACACAGTATAAAATTTTAATAATGAAGGTTCAAGATTGGGGCACTGAAGAAAGGAAGGGAGTTTAATTTTTTTTAATAGCCCCTAGCTATTGCTGTAACATTTTTTTATAATTACTCCAAACCAGAATGCATCTGGAATTAAAAAAGCATAGAAAGAGCAAAGGATCACAAGCCATGAAATGTCGCCCAGTCTGGTCAAATGTCATCATGATTTTTAAATAGTAATTTCGTTGGAAAAATACAATTTCTCAATAAAAAACACAAGCCTAAAATGAAGTGTGCCATGTCTCTCTATTTCTTTCTCACCATCACTTAGAACAAGAGATCACTTTATTAGCTTCTAATGTAGGCAAATGATAGAAAGTATCTCTAGCCACATCAAGCAAGACCCAATGCAAGAAGGATGTTTTGTGTGTCCAATCTGCAGTATTCAAGATCTTTCATTACATTGTTTTCTCTTAAGAGTATGAAAAGTACTGCATGTGCAGGGAAGTTGATGATGTGTGTTTGTGTGTTGAGAGATTTTTTTGGAGGGGATGTACTTATCGTGTGAAGAGCATGAATCCCTTTGAAAATTAGCCACTCACATGGGAAGGGCCATTATTTACATAATGTATTTTAATCCGTGTTGATCTGCTTATCCTTTTCTTTCCTTCTCTGTCCCAGTTGCCTGTTCATCTCATCTCTCCTTCCTGCAGTTTGTTTTCCCCCCCATCACATCCTATTCTGTCTGCCCTGTAATATCCCTTCCCCTTCCCTTTTTTAGTATATCCTACTCCAGCTCTAGCATCTTTTTTATTGCTTATTTATGGTGGAAGTAAGGATAGGATTGTATATCTATATCTTTCTGTCAGTGAAAGTGAATGTTTGGTATATGTATGTGGGATGCCACTTAATTTTAAGAACGGGATACTATATTTTATAGGCAATTTTAATCAACACTGTTGTTAGTAATAAATAGTAATAAAGTCACTCTTACGCTCTTTGTCAGAATGTAGCTTTTAAAAAGCACAAGATATACATATATACATATGCTAACGTGGACACTTGCAAACATTTATTAGAGAAGGGAAATTTTTAAAGAGTAGTTTCAATTGGAATGGACAGCCTTATCCTGGGGTTGTCAAGGAAGCTGGATATTGTTCAGAATTTTTGTTTATATTCCTTTGTTTTCTTTTCCATCTGTTCTTCCTTTGGGGCAGGGGATCAACTTACATTTGTGCCATCTTCCTTTAATGAATGTGGTATATGTTCTTCTGAATGAGTCTTTTGAAAGAATACAATAAGAAAAGAATAAGTTTGTTAGTAATGAAAGCTTTAGTCATTTATTATAGAAGTTCTCGTGTCAAACCAAGTTCATAGAAATGTATTTATAGCACTGGTAAGCTAAACACTCTGTGAACATGAGCGTTTTGTAGTTTTGAGTTTCTTGGTAACAGTAATTACCTGTTTTATATCCAGCAACACATTCAAAAGCCCTTTGCAGTTTTTGAAACAGCTTACAATAATTGTTCCTTAGAAATTGTTTCCATCCAACATGGAGATAAAAGAATAACAGAGTTGGAAGGGACCTTTGAGGTCTTCTAACCTGCTGCTTAGGCAGGAGATCCTATTACATTTCAGACAAATGGTTGTCCAATCTCTTTTTTAAAACTTCCAGTGTTGAAGTACCTACAACTTCTAGAAGCAAGCTGTTGAATTGTTCTAACTGGTTGGTTCTTTCCTTGAATATCTTCCATCCATTGCGTTCAGGTGCTTTGGAGAATACATTGCTCTCCTCTTCTTTGTGGGAGTCTTTGAGATATAAAAAAGTCATCCAATGCTTGTTTTTTATTTTGTTTTTACTTTGCTTCTGGCAGATAGTAACTCAATATGTTTCTTACATGACAAGTATTTTAGGAGGGGAATTAATATGATCATTCCCCAGGAACAATGCCATAAATAAAACATATGTGAAATTACTACAAAAATAATTTTATGCCATTTTAAAGAACTGGAAATGGCTCAAAACAGGATTTAGCCTTCCTAATTTTGATCAAGAAATTTAAATCAAACATAATGGTTTGTTACAAGACCTAACTCTTAATGTACTCTATGTGAATTTCTGTAGCTGTGATGCTGCTGTTAGAGCTGTCAGAACTAGCTGCAGAAATCTGGAGAAAAATTATGTGAGTGAAAACATTTGCTTGGCTAATGAATGTCCAGATTTTTATAGTTCAGATTTTGTAGCCCAATGGTCTGTACATTATAAATCTATGAGAAGCTGTATTAGGGACCAAGCATATCTTATTTGCAGGGTTTCCTTGTTATATGTATTTCTGTTTTTTTAATTTTGTATCTAATATTTCACAAATCAAACATTTTTTTTTTCATTTCTGCTCATAAGTACATATTAATGTATAATATTTTCGATCTAATGATTAAGCTATTTCTGGACTGCATGTTCAAAAGGAAACTTGAAAAAAAAATCACCCACATCAGTTGTCTTGAGTGGGTTATTTCTTTTTTGATCTAATTCACTGTTTCTTTAACATCCACTTATCAATTATAAGAAAGATCCTCTCCAAAACTTAAAAATATGTGAACTGGGCCTTAATGACCCTAGACATTTTTTTTAAAAAAAGTCATGTGTGAATAGTAACTCAAACTGTCCTAAGTTCAAGTAGAAGCTCTAAGTGCTTTTCATTCTGTGGGAACATGGTTTCAGCTCTATAATTTTGTTAGAAAAATGTCTTGAATAATGTATGAGTGACTTAAACAGAAATTTCAAACATGACAAATATCTGTTGGACAACTATAAAGAAGCTCTGTATAATCTCAGACATTAGAGTCCTAGAAGTGAAAAAAACAAGCACTCACTGCTTGAAAGCTAAAGATGAGAATGTTACCAGCTACACTTTTAACTATTGCCTGAAGAAAAATTTCAAATAACTGTAAGTTTCAATTTGTTTCATGTTAGTTGAAAAATAATTAAAGATGTTAGTCTTTAGTGTTTAGCTTCTGTTTTTACACACTGGAAGGTTATTTGTGGTCTTTCCTGACCATGTTCTTAATTTTAAATTAGCAAACAACTAAATATTATTTTTATGGTATTTTGTGTAATATATAGTGTATGCCAATTTTAATATAATATTATTTCCAACAAAAATATTTTTCAAGCCTTGAAAATAAAAAAAATATATGGTGAAAAGCATTAAACTGATTATCATTCCTTTTCTTTAAAAAAAATATGTCAATGAAGCAATTGCATCAATTGCTATTGTGTACCCGTATTTGGATTTAACCATTCAGCCCTAATATGAAATTTGAGATCTATAAGTTATTTATAGTAAAGATGGGTAACAGCTCATGTTGTCTGACCATGAAACTAACTGGCATCTTATACAAAAGGATTTTAATGCAGTTGCTTAATTTCAGGCAAACTAGTGAGTACATCTGGTTCTATTTGAATAATGTGTGGTTAGGAATGGATGCCCAGGTAAAATGAATCAATTCAGTATTCAAAAATTCAACCAGATTGCAGCAAGAAGACATTTTAGATCAGTCGAAACTGCTCTCTGAACACAAAGGTATAATAGCTGATAAATACAAAAGTTAATATCCCTTCAGAGATTTGATGGCACTGTTAGTTATTTCCTTATCAAATTAACTAGTTGTCTATATAATGTTTCCATGTTTTCCAATGAACAAAACACCAAATCAGCTATAGCCTCAGAACAGAAGGGGAAAGATGTGGTAGCAATTTTCATGTAAGAGAAGGGATGGACTTCTGCATTATCCCAGAATTCAGGGTAGAAGCAATGGATCAAAACTGCAGGAAAATAGATTCAGATTATATACTACTAGGAATTTTCTGATGGCAAGAGCTATCAACTGGTAGAATAGTTTACCTCAAAAAATCATATTAGCGATAGCACTTAGACTTACTTATATACAACTCCATAGAGCATTATAGCACTCTCTAAGCAGTTTATTGTTCTCAACAATCTGGTTCCGCATTTTACCAACCTCAGGATGATGGAAGGCTGAGTCAACCTTGAGCACATCAGGATCGAGCTCCTGGATATGGGCAGAGTTAGCCTGTAATACTTCATTCTAACGACTGCACCACTATGGTTCTAAAGCTGTGATGGTTAACCTTTTCAGCACCAAGTGCCAAAACTGGAGCATACACACCGGCCGGCGCACTGGAACCCAAAAGAGAGCTGCACTCTTCTAGGTTCTGTCATGTACATGCGTGCCGGCCAGCTGGTCAGGTGCACATGCACACCGGCTAGCTGGTCTCTTCCAGGTTTCATTATGCACATGTGTGCTGGCCAGCTGGTGAGGCACACATGTGCACCGGCCAGCTGCTTTGTTCTGGGTTCTGGCACATGTATGTGCGCCAGCCAGCTGGTATTTGCATGAAGATCAGCTGGCCAGCACACATGCACATGCCAGAACCCAGAAGAGAGCAGCTAGCTGGCATGCACACACACTGGAGCAGTGGGCTAGTACCCATGCATGTGATGGAACCTGGAAGAGCAACTGGTAATGACACACATGCCCACAGAGAGGGCTCTGCATGTCATCTCTTGCCCATGTGTCATAGGTTCGCCATCACGGTTCTAGAGAATTATGTTCTCTATTAGAACAGATCCTCAAAAGCTGTATATATATGCCCCAAATATTTTAACAGACCTGCATCCAGTAAGTGTTTCTTTCCAGTTCTGTCATTCTTTGAAATGGAATATTTGCGATACGTGAAAGGGGCATGTGTAAAATTCCAAAGGGCATTGGTATGAATGTCATCATCTGATCTGCCTGATACCCATTATAAGATTATTATAATGGCTGTTTCTTTCCTGAAGTATTTAGGGGGAAAACTTTATAGAAAAAGGAATAGATGAAACTATGTGGGCCAACATTGTTGGTAAAATGTATATTCAGTATAGACATAAGCAAACAAATTAGGTATCACATTTCTAGAGTAAGTCACTGCAACAAGGAACAATGTTATACATACAGCTCTGTGTTTACATGTCACCTTGAGATGTGAGGTTCTAAAACATCTCCTGTTTGGACTGTGCGACAGCTTCAGCTGGTACAAAATGTGACTGTGTACACAATCATGGGTGCCTAAAGAATGGTGCAAGTAACATCTCTGCTCCACAACCTGCATTAAGTGCCTGTTTGCTTCTGGGCCTAGTTCAAGATGTTGGTTGGTACCTTTAAAATACAAAATAGCATGGAGCCAGGTTACCTATGAAATCATATTCATCCTGATTAACCATCCAATCAAGCAGGGAAGATTATGTTGTGGACCTGATCAGCCAAAGAATTCCAATTAGGGGTCCAGGGAGAGAACATTCTCTGTTGTTGTGTCCCCTATGCAACACACAGAAGTGAAGTGTTCTCCCCCACTCTTCTGGTCTTCCCTAAAACCATAAAACCATGGCTTTGTGCCAGTAATGGGATTCCATTTTTTTTTACCACCGGTTCTGTGGGCATGGCTTGGTGGATGGTGGCTTGATGGGCATAGCAGGGCAAGGATGCGGCAACATCCCATTTCCACCCCACTTCAGGGCAAGGATACCATTCCATCCCCACCCCACTAACCTATTTTTCAGCTCCGTTCTCCTGTACTAGACAACAGAAGAAGACCCAGCTGATCAGCTGGGACTCTGGAGGCAGGGAATAGATGGGGGCAGTGCCAGCCAGAGGTGGTATTTGCCGGTTCTCCAAACTACTCAAAATTTCCACTACCAGTTCACCAGAATCGGTCAGAACTGGCTGAATACCACCTCTGCTCTGGGCCCTTGCTTGGGGCATGCAGTTAAACAGGCAGCTGTGGTGTTGGTGGTCTGAAAGTCCTCCAGCTGCTTTTTAATTAATTCATAATATCTCTTGCCTCTTTAAAATTTAAAATTTAAATTTCTGTTTTTTCTGCTTCTAATATTTTGTTGTAAACTACCCAGACTCCTCTGTGAGAGTGATGGGTGGTTCTTAAATACAACAAAGAAACAAATGATTAAATTGGGAGACAGGAATGTAGGTAGTTTAACAACAGGAACTAAAAAGGTAAAATAAGATATAATCATCTTTTCTCCCGTAAACAAAAAACAAAGAAACAAACACAAATAAGTCCTCAGAAGTGTTTGTTGAGGAATGTAGGACACAGGCTACCCTGCAAAAATCTTTATTGCAACATTGTGCATTATATCCATTGTTATGATTGCTTGGTGACAATTTTTTTTGTATTTCTGGGATTTCCTACACTAGCTTAATTAGTTTAACAGCAAAACAGAGTATCATCCACATGGAATTAGTTTGTGGCAATTATTATAACTAAGTAACCTATTTGACATTTACATTTATATAGTGAAGCATATGGTTAAAGCAAGTTAGATGAAATAGAGCGGTCTACTGCTTTCAGTATCAAATCTTTTCTCCACATTTTATGACCCCTTCATGCTGAGAATTAGAGTGCTGTTAGGATAATTGTAGTAGCAGTCCAGACAACTAAATAATAAGACAGGGATTTTTAAAATAGAAGATGGAGCTTTCATAACAGTTTTTTTAATGTAAAATCTCTACAAAATCTATAATTTCTTGTGGGGAAATTAGACACAGTCATGGTGAGAAAATAACAATGTTCCTAACTGATTCACAGCCCAATTCTTATACACGCTCAGTTCAACAAAATATATTTCTAAAGTAGAGTACTGGGTAGGATTTCAGTCCTACCTCTTCTCTCTTTGACTTTTCATGAATACATCCTTTTTTAGAGTACACATGTTCATTTTTTAATTTTGTGTTTATGTCACTATTTTAATTTTTTTTGAAAAAAATATGATTTTGAGTGTGTGTGTGTGTGTGTGTGTGTGTGTGTGTGTGTGTAGAGATTAACCTGAGATTCAGCAATTGGTTGGATATCATGATGGTTACTCCTCTTTCCCTAACTATTAAAAAGCTTTAAAACATCACACCAATTACAAAGTAATTATCAGTAACTGACATTTTTAAGATTGATTGTTTTCCCTTTACTTTGGGTCCATTGGACCCTGTTGATCTCATCCTAATCTCTCTAGCTCTGAAGTCACCCTATTAGCTTTCCCTGAGAGAGTTATGGTTTTGCTAGGCATTGAACTAAAGCAGAAGCATTCGTAATGCCTACACATGTCCCTTTGATTGAATCTTTGTCCAGTAAATGGCTGTTAGTGGTTGAAATCTATTAAATCAGTCTCTGCTGATGTAAGCAGTTGAACAAATTAAATTGCACATGGAAACCATGATGTAGTCACCTAGTAATAGGAGCAGGTGCTCCTTTCCATAATCTAAAACACATTGAACAGGTGCAGATGCAACTGGATTATGTATTATACCTATTAGACTTGTAAACTTTTAACAAGAATCATGCCTTCCAAAGAATTTCACTGATCCTATCTGAATTGATTGGTCATAAACATTTAATTCGCAAAAGCGTGTAGTTTATTTACTACAATTCTAATAAACTCCAAATATACCTGAATACATTCAACACTAATGTGATGTTATAATATATAATAGACTGAAAAATGTAGAAGGTAACAAAAAAACAGGTCTGATATTGACTTGTGTTTTTTTTGTATTTCTGCCTCTGTGGATTTCAGACTTAATGTCACTATCATCAGTTGGAAGAACAGCTTTTAAGTCGCAGGCAATGCCATATGAAAAAAAGGAAGTAATCTTCTTTGACATCTATTTGTGTGAAGGCTATGAATCTTCTTATCTGCTTTTAAGAGAGTAGAAATTGCTATTATTATAGCTGTAATATTATAGATTCAGAAATGCATGATAAAAGGACAGTCTAATATTAATAATTTTCATCAGAAAGAGAATATCCATAGCGAGTCTCTCCAAATATGAAGGGAAAAAATTGGAAATAATGGCAATAGAAGTAAAATGGTTTCAGGTCAGTAGCTTAGTGTTGGTTGGGAGAGTGGAGAATTTTAGGAAAATGTCAGTGTTATAAACAGGTCAAAAGAAATAATACATCTACTATATACTGCACTGATAGATAGATCCCTACCAAGAATAGAATAGAATAGAATTATTTATTGGCCAAGTGTGATTGTACAAGGGATTTTTCTTTGGTGCATATGCTCTCAGTGTACATAAAGAAAAATAGAATAGAATACGTTCACCAAGAATCCTAAGATACAACATTTAGTGATAGTCATAGGTTACTAATAAGCAATCGAATTATATTAGAAAAAAAATAATGTAAATTTTAAAGATATAAGCAACATGGTTATAATCATAAGTGGAAAGAGATAGGTACTAGGAAGGAAGAGAAGAAGAATAGTAATATAGTCTTAGTAGATAATTTTATAGTATTGTATGGATTAGTTGTTTAGCAGAGTGATGGCATTTGAGAAAAAACTGTCCTTTCATCTAGTTGTTCTGATGTACAGTGCCTATAGCATCATTTTGAGGGTAGAAATTGAAACAATTTGTCTCCAGGATGTAAAAGGTCTGTAGACATTTTCACAGCTCTCTTTTTGACTCATGAAGTATACAGGTCCTCGAAGACAGGTTGGTACAATTCTAATTATCCATTGAAGTCTGTCTTGTTTGGTGCAGAACCAAACCAGGCAGTTATAGAGGTGCAGATGACAGACTCAAAAATTGTTCTGTAGAACAGAATCTGCAGCTCTTTGGGCAGTTTGAACTTTCTGAGTTGGCGCAGAGAGAACATTCTTCATTGTGCTTTTTTTTTCTAGGTTCCACACTTAAAATAGATTTTGGGCAAAGTGGAGCATTGTATAAAAGATTGATGAACAAAAATAGGGAAATAGAAACTTAAGTTTTATGAGAAAAACACTGAGCTAGTTATGTAAATTTAGGCTTAAAAAGAGACAGTTGAAATTCTAGTCATTGGAACCAATTTCTTAGAGATGTGATAGGCTATGACTAACTAAACGTTGATTAAGGATACTTGAATCTGATTTCTGTACAAATCTCTTTCCAACTTAAAAATTCTATGGAACTTTAAGAATGTAAGTGAGATACATACTGATACCTCTTTTTAATTAAAAAGAGACAGCATACAATGTCATGGTATCACAGAATAAAAGGGTATATTTATAATTAATATAAAACATAGTAATGAACATTTTCAGGTTGTTCAGTTACTCAGCCACTTACCAGTCTTCATGACGTACTAGATAAGACTTTTTTTGGATGGTCTGTTAGTAAGGGGTTTTTTTTGAGAATGTAAAAGGCCATGATCATTCATCAGTGGTAGTATCTAACACTCTAATCAAAAACCTCTTTCTGAATTACCTTTGATTTTCCATGCACTGGGGTCTCCTTCCACATTATTAAATATGTTTGAGAGCCTAATTATATTATTCTATATAACTTAGTATTGAATATAGAACATAAGTTTTTCTTTCTCTCTTTCCCCTTCTCCAGCCATGCACATGCACATATAACTATATAAATATATATATATCTACATTTAGAAGCCCATAATAGGCAACATAATAATAATAACACTAGGCAATGCCAGCTGGTGACGCCCAGGGGAAGGGCCTTCTCTTCCCCCTGATATTAGAATGACCACGGACCTCCGCTCCTTTCGCCAGAAGCTCAAAATCCACCTGTTTCATCTAGCCGGCCTGGCCTAACTTCATGCTTCCCGCCCCAGTCTGTAATTTTTAAATTATTTTATTTGGTTTTATGGGTCTAGTTTTAATTTTTATAAATTTGTACAGAGCACTATTTAATTTGATTTTAGCTTATATTTATTGTTATGGTTTTCGATAATTTTTAATTCTACCTGTACACCGCCCCGAGTCCCTTTGGGGAGAGGGGGTGGTCTTGAAATAAATAAATAAACAAACAAACAAACAAACAAACAAACAGAAACTGCTTTATTGGTGGCTTCTTTATTGGTGGCTTGGAAACTTCGGGAAAATCATTTCTACTTGAAAGAAATAGTACTTTACTTTGCGGGATGTTAGCACCACATAGTGGAAATAAAAGCAAAATCATGTAATCTGTCTACATGAAATAACTTCCTAATGTAAGTTCTTCTCATTCAAATGAAATTGTTCAACGTTTTTATCTCAAGATTTTTTTCATCTCAATCTTAGGACAAGAACAAGAAATATTTTTTGGTTCATGATAAAGGAAATGTTTATTGACATACTGAAAGATAATCCTTAGGTGAAAACACAGGACCACCATATTTCTTTTTATCCAAGATCTTTGATTCACATACTCAAAACTAACCTCATTGTGGATTTTTTTAAAATAAAAAAGTCATAGAAAAGCAATGCTTGTTAATTAAGTGAATACTAAACTCTGCTTCAAATGATGGCAAAAACCTCTGCCCCTTTGATCCCCTCTGAGGCGTGGCCTTGCTGACTATTGAGGGTTAGGGAGTAGAATTTATCAGAAAAAGCAGGAAAGAACACAGTTTTCTGCTACCAATGTTCCTGTATCCCCAGATTCCATTCAGGATTCCATCAAGCACTCTTGCAATCCAAAGAACTATGGCAATAGTTGGGTCCAGAGCACCAGGGTTGAAAATGTAGAAACACAAGACTTAGGGAAGATCTTACTGGGAATAATGATCAATATTGTACCAAGAAACTTCTAGGATAGCTTAATTGTTAGGTTTTTAGGTATTAGCAATAGCACTTAAGTTTAAGCTTACTTTATTGTCATTTGCACCTTGTACAACAAAATTAAATGATATCTTCAGTGTACATCATACATAAGAAAAAATTAAAATACAACAAAAGCACACATCCTTCATATTCTACACAATTGAATTGAAAACCCCTGATACTGCATTAATATTGCACTATATTTAGACTTACGTACTGCTTCCTAGTGCTTTACAGCCTTCTCTAAGCAGACAAGCAAATTGCAACAGTCTGGATCCTCATTTTACTGACCTCAGACGGAGGGAAGGGTAAGACAGCTTTGAACTGGTGAAAATCGAACTGCTGGCAATTGGCAGAATTAGCATGCAATACTGCATTTTAATCATAGTGCCATCACACCTCTTCCATTTATTCCTAATAGAAATATTTTTAATTCTGTTTAAGATGTTTTCTGTTGAGCAGCTGTTTACATGTTCCACTTCAGAATTTAAAAAAAGTCATATAATAAATTCATGGCTTTATGTTTCTTAATAATTTCAAATAGTAGATTGAAAGTAATATTTTTGTGCATATGCAGATTTACATCTCAGAATATAATATATTGTTCTTCCTAGTTATGTTTTAAAAGTGTTCAGTGTTATTACTGTTTGGGTCAGTTGCTCATATATATCTGTGAAACTGTTTTTATAATGATCTGTCTTAAGGGAGGCAGGAAAATTATAAAACCATGTTCTCCCCCAGAGAAGAGAAATACTTTTTCATTTTTCATCATCAGTTATCTGCCATTACAGTCAAATGTTATACATACTAAAGTCCCCCCCCTCCCCCGAATGCAATGGCTTAGTTAGAGCAAGCATATTGCCATAAGTTACTTGGAGATTGTTTTAGCCTTAACAAACAGATTGCAAATGGTTAAATTTTTAACGTTGCCAATAGCTGTGCTGTAGGCTTTTTGCTATTTGCGAATACTTGACAAATTAGTGATCCAATGAGATCTGACTCATGAAGATAGAATCTCTACCACTTCTTTCTGATGTAAAAATGCTAACTTTGCCTTCAAACAGTAGAAAATCTGGTTTTACCTGACTAATTAACCACTAGGTGTCCCTGTTCTTCATGCTTCCAGAAGTAAAGATGATTAAAATAGTAGTTCTTAAAGGAGGCTATTTTATCCTGTCCCACAGATTTTATATAGAGATGTGTAAAATATTGTTTTCCCCTTTCAGCCATAGTCATTAGCCACATAAAGCTTTTTGTTTCCACTTTTCCTTGCAGGATCCTGTAGCTTTTTTAAATTACATTGATTTGTGTGTCTCTCTGCAATAACTGCATATATTTTTCACTGGTACAATTTACAGTGACTATGTTTGAAGCTTGCTCTATATAATCACATTGATTGTACTGGTGAGACAAAATGTCAGGGATTATAAATGTAGCTCCATTGCATTAATGCTGATCGTTCTCGAGTTCGCCAAACCTATGGCAATTTGTTAATCACAGTTGCCAAAATGTAATAGCGGAAGCAAGTATTGTGTATCTAGTTATGTCTGTAAATGAACTTTAGCTTTTCCTGCTGCCTTTTGCCTACAATTACAATTCTGATTTCTCCTTCCCTCCCAGCAATGAAATATATATTGCTCCGTCTGGTGTCCAAAAAGAAAGAATACAGGTAAGTAAATAGGAGTAGTGTTCCTATCTGGATGTAGCCTTGAAAATAAATCCACAGCCTATCAGTACTAATTTGTGAGAAAGTCCTCTGGAATTCTTTCTGCATGAACACATCAGTGGTGGTATTCAAAATGTTTTACTACTGGTTCTGTGGGCATAGCTTGGCTTGGTGAGCATGGCAGGGGAAGGATATTGTAAAATATACATTCCCTCCCCACTCTAAGAAAAGGTTTCTGCAAAATTCCCCTTTCTTCCTGATCATCTGGAACTCGGGAGGCAGAGAACAGATGGGAGTGGGGTGGTGGTATTTACTGGTTCTCTGAACTACTTAAAATTTCCACTGCTAGTTCTACAGAACTGGTCAGAACCTGCTGAATACCACCTCTGGAACACATAGAATTGTTACCACATGTGTTTTAAAAAGAATTTTTATTTTTGTTATTTGCTTCCTCTGGACTATATGAGATTTTAAAGTTGAACACTAGGAAGCAATATGAATGAGTGGGATGCATGAGTGGGGCAGTGAAAGTGAAGTACACTATAGGAATCTTTTCTTTTGCATACTATCTAACTTAGGCATTTTACTAACATGTAAAAGATCAGTCCATCCTTTAAAATGATCAAAGACAATCACTTTGACAGGCCATGGTAGGAAGCTTGTTAGAAGTCATAAAAGGAAGTCACCCTCTTACATCTATACTAATTTACATTCCTATATGAAAAACAAGAGGCTAGCTAAGTCTGCCTTTATAACTATTTGGCAATTACCAGTGAAGAAATATATGGATCACCTGAAATGATGTCATCCCATCAAGGTAGACCAGACTAGGAAACCAGTGCCAAAGAGATCACTTCTATTTTTATTGTAAAGCTATAGTAATACAATCTTGCAAGACTGAATATGCTTCCTTCTCCTTTCCTTTATCTTCCAGTAACCTAAGGAGGGGTTTATCTGAGACATTTATTTAGCTTCCTTTCTTGACCTGGGCTCAGGTCCTGTTTATCTGACAGTTGACTTGATAATAGTTCTTCCTCCTGTCTTTCAAGAGATTCCCTTGGCTCTCTACAGATGGCCTATTCTCTTGTTATTGAGGACATGTCCTCACACAAGAACCTACATCTTTGGATCAGCCTGCCACTATGACATATTGAAGATGAATCAAAAGGAAGTTGTAAGAAAGGAGTGTTTGCCAGTAGAAAATGCTGTAAGAGTTCCTCTGTGTAAACATTTGCATAGGGAGAAACCTAAGACAGGTTGGGTACCTAGAGAACTCCATTTGACCTATTCTCATACTATCCTGTTGCATTCAGCCATGGGGCTATAGGTCTATCTCTGCCCATCCACTCCAAGTAGAAATCCTGGGCTTCTTCTCTCCATGACCTCTGCCATGACCCCTGGGCTTGTTGGAGAGGACCGCTGCCAGCCCTGATTGAGGCAGTAAATCAGCTAGTCAATAGGCTAAAGATACACTCTGCTGCCTCCCTCTCCCCCCCGCCCCAAGTGGGGTCTGGTTGAGGGAGAGTGGCAGGCAACAAAAAGGGGAAAGAGTTTTCTGCTCTACTCCTTGTTCTTCCACTAAAGTGACTTCTTCATAGGGAATTTGTTTTCAAGGCATGACAAAACAACCACATTCAGGGTAGCGGTTTCCAACTTTCCTCCATCAGAGTCTTACTGGGCAAGAGCAAATACAGATCTATTTTACTTTTTGACTTTAGGGTGTTCTATCTATTATCTAACTATCCTATTGGTGAACACTGCCTCTCAATTTGCAAGCTAGGTGGGAAGAGGTTTCCCTTTTATAATTCTAGAATGTTGCCAGTATTTTTTAAACAATGAAAAATACTAGTCCTGTATGAGAAACATTATACTGCAATGAATCCCTGGATTTTAAATTAGATGTTTGGCAAAATATGAAAAGTTATAATTCACAAATTTTATAATGCTATTATAAAAAAGCAGTATTATTACCGTATTTTTCGGAGTATAAGATACACCTTTTTTCCTCTAAAAAGAGGCTGAAAATCTGGGTGCGTCTTATACATCGAATACAGCATTTTTTTGCCTGCTGAAACCCCGCCCCTTCACCAAAATGGCCACGCGCATATCCTTATGGAGGCTTCCAGAGAGCTCCTGGGGGCTGGGGAGGGCAGAAATGAGCCAAAAACAGGGCGT
>JAPKID020001240.1:0-15235 GCA_026931265.2 Tropidonophis doriae
CAAAGGGCAAATCCAATTCAGCACCTTAAGAAAGTTTGGCCTACGGAGGCCCAGCCCAAGTCACGACTAGGGGTGTGCGCCACGAGGCGAACTGTGCCACTTGCACCCGTCGCCACGTGCATCCTTGGCGCGACAATGACGCCCCGGTGGCTTCACCTCCCGGACGGCTGAACTTGATCCTGTTGCTTCGCAGCCTCCCAGGACATCCGGCGAGGGCCGCAGCTGCCGCAGCCCTAAAACGGAAAGCGAAACGTAAGGAGAAATCCGTGCCGGCGCAAAGAGAGAAAACTTCCACCTTTCTCCTGAGTGGCACATCCGACGGGCGGAGCTCTTTGACGGGCGAAAGGAACGCCCCGTTGCAAGACGCCGACGCAGGGAGAGACGGCAGAAAGGGTCGGCGTCGTCGTCACTGCGGCGCAGCTGCTCCCTCGCCGAGGAGGGGAACGATGGCCTTCGTCTGGAGTTTCCTCTGGAGCCTTTGCGTCCTTGTGGGTCTCCTGCTGCCGCCCGGCGGTGAGTGATGGACGTTGGAGGGAAGAGCTGGCTGGGCGCCGGTGGAGTGGTCAGCCTTCCTTTGGGGAACTGGCTGTAGCAGTCGAGGCTATCGCTAAAGGCAGGGACGAAAGACCGGCGACTCTGTGCCTCGTTTGAATTCCAAGGGGACGGCCGTACCTTCCCACGGCTGGGTGACGTTACAGCTCTCATCACTCCCGCTTAGTTTACAGCCAGGGCTGTTTGGCGGAACGGGTGGTGGTTCAACGTAGCGAGTGGGCGCCAGATTGGGGCAGGCAGTCGTTGTGATCAGGAAACCGTTCGAGGGGTGGCGGAAATTAACTTTACTTACCTAAACCGGGGATCGCAATGGGGTTAAATTGGCGACCACTCCTGTTGCTGGATCCTCTTTGCTGCGGGCAGATTGTTTACCCAAGCATCATCTGAGTTACTTTGCAGTGAGTGGCTTCGTTATAGTTTCCGAGATTTTCCCTGGAGAGAGAAGCAAGGGACGCGCAGTTTGGTCCTACCAATGCCCCGTCTAATTAATTTTACAGTTCTTGTCTGCCTGGGTGTCCTAAAGTCTCCAAAGTGGAATTTCCATGAGACCAAAACCACATTGACTCTCTGCTGCACTCTGTACAACTTCTTTGTTGCTTATCTCTGTATGAACTTCTGTATTTTGTATTCTGACTCTCTCTCTTAGGGAGAAATTCATTTTCCCCCTCATATTGCAGAACATTCCGTTCTTTCTCACACTTGATCCCTAAATGAAACTGTCCCAACATTTCCAGACTTTTCTGGAATTAGATTGTACAAAGCTAGCATTTATTTCCAATTAGGAAGTGTGAGATTTATTCTGATAATAAACAAGTAACAACTTGGATATTCATTTTGTTTCCAGTAGGCATTACCAGAAACAGTAATTACAGCAGTAGGCATTAAAGTTGAGCCAATTAAATACCACCACTTTCTCCCCGGGCTCTGGATTACAGCTAATTTTTTTCAGACTAGGATCTTAATAGTTTCTTGGTATGGGTTTAGTTAATTATGTGATGTGGTATCTGAGAGGGTGTGATAATGTTGTGCATGACATGACTAGCATCCCTTGTCACAATCCAAGTTTGGAGGAGTGACATTTGTGTGATTGTATTGTGCAGGTCTTATCGTTTTGATATCACTGTGGTTTCCTTTAGGAGCCAGTGAACCAAATCATTGTGATTTTAATCATGATTTGTGGTTTGGCATGTGTAAACTGAGAAAATTGTCATTCAGTGAAGGATAATTAAGCATACTGTATTCTAGCATGGCAAAACCATGGTTCCTGTCCCATCCAGGCACAGACATGTAGGACACTGAGGGTTTGGAAGTTCCTTTTCCTTGACTTACAAAATGGAGAGGGGGAGGGAAGCAGAAATGGTATAAAATGTGAAACATGAAACATCTATCAAGGCAAGATTTTGAGGATAATCAATGAGGGGAAGAATAATGAACATCCACTCAATTACAATTTTGCCTTTAGCTTTGAATATTAGATCTTTGGGATTTTATAGGCTTTTTATAGGCTTTATAGACTTTTATACACTTGCATTTATGGGTGTCAACAGCATCTTTTTCTCAAAATAATGACTCTAGTTTGCCATCATGCTGCAACCTCCACTCCTGCCATATACTTTTGTGTGTAAGGTCTCTGCATTTTCAGAAGAGACGGGGGTTTGCCATCATGAGGCAGCCCTCCTTTGTCCATCATGCACCCCGCTCCCCCCACAGATGCTGTTGTCAAGTGTTTGATGCTGCTTTAGCAATATTCTTAGTTTTAAATTTCATACACAGAAAAACAATGAAAGGGCCTATTTCTTGCACACTTCAAATTCTGTCTCATCCTTTTACTGCTCTAGGATTTCTAAAACAGCCTTTCTCTTCCTGCTACATTTCAGTTGGTTAGTATTCATATTTCTATTACTGAGACTGGGTATCCTTTGTGATAGCTGGCATTGACATTAGCATCCTTCAGTCTCAAAAGACTATGGTATCTTGCTCTGGAAAGAGGTCAAAGCTGGAGTGTCGTCTCTAGCATGAGGCCTGAGTAGATTAATATGGCGGATAGACTGTTACCCAAGCAGCAGATTCCCCCCTCTCCACGTCGCTGAAACATCCAATGGAACATCAGAATCAGTACGATTGGTTCCAGATGCATCGCAGGACTTAACAGAACATGGTTGTACACAGTCATGAATTGCTTCAGGGACTCCGGCTCCGGATTTTTCCTCGAGGTTGACTCGTGAAGCCTTTTCCAGTAGTGGATATAGCCACTAGGCAGTGGAAATTTGTAATCAGAGTTTACCTTCTCCTAGAAGATGGTTCTGCTGCTTTATCTGGGCATAGAGCCCTTTTCCACCTTCAAAACCATTGACCATCTTCTTCTGTAACCCTGGAAAGGGGCCCTTACAAGTGCTACCAGCCGGGCCAGCTGGACCAAGGTTTTTAAGGAGATGTTACTTCTCCATCACTCACCTTTTATTCTGGTTTGTGACAGACAGAGCCTGGCTTCCCAAATGTTGGGCCCAGGATGGCAGGTTTAATGATAACTGGCTGCTCTGATTCAATGCACTATGCACAAGGCCTTGCTAGACATCCTAAGCAGATGGGGCAAATTCATCCAGGAAAAAAGCAGGCTGGCCTTTATGGAGCAAACCTAACATGCATGTTTTAGAATAACATGTTTGCTTAATGATTTCATTAACAAGTTGCAGTGAAGGGTGGCTGTTTTGATAATAGAATGAAGTACATGGAGGATGGGAGTGAAGTCAAAGCCAATCAGGACAAGCCAGCTATCACAGAGGGTGGAAAAAGCAGAAGAAAACAGGGCAAGGGACAGATTTAGCTATTATTCATTGTGTGCTTCATTTCATGATAAACATCCTTCTCACCCTCACCCCCATACAACTTTCTAGCCAACCAATGATTAAAACATGTCACTATGTTTTGAACTACTGTATATCTGAGGATTAACTGCCAGTTAATTCAGGAGTTCTGTAGCAAAAGGGACATGTTTGTTTTTCTGACACATTTCTCTTCTCCAAAATGTGTTTTCTAGGGACATTAGAGCTACAGTTCTTAATTTTCTGTAATCCCATCCAGAGGTGAGAAAGCAGCTGCTAAGAGATTGGAATTTGTGGGAAAATTTCCAATAAACATTATTATTGTCTCTTTTACCATAATTTAAAAAAATTGATTTAAAAATTCTGTTGAGAACATACAGCAAAAAAATCAAATAAAATATATTTTACTATTGTGAACCAGGGGTGTTAAATGCAAGGCCGGTGGGCCAAATCCGCCTTGCAGGGTGCTTAGATTGGCCCATGGGGCCAATCTGGAAGCAGCAAAAGACTGGCTTGTGGTGCCTCTGCCAGCAAAACTGGAGTTTGGGAGGGCCGCACATGGAGCTGAAAATGGACATCAAGTTGGCCATGCCTACCCTGGCCATGCCCCCGACCCCCCAAGGTGAAACACAACCTTGATGAAATTGAATTTGACACTCTTGTTGTAAAACAATATTAAAATAATGAAACAAAATAGAAGAATTAGAATGTTTCTTTATATACATAGGAAAAGATAACAAGATGAGCTGCCATACATCTAATGAAACATACTAGACCACCTGAATAAATATTCTACTCTAAATGATCAAAACCTGCAGGCTATTAATGAGAATGTGGATACGCAGTTACTGTAAAATCTTGGAAAAAATTGACCCACCTAGAACACATCTATGGAGCGAAACCCAGCTAGAGCAAACAGACATTTATATTGGGCAGCAGCGAATAGGAAGATGTTGGACATTGATGACCACTCTGGGGCCAATAGCAAAGACATAATTTCATACTGTGGAAAGAGCTGTGGTAAATTGCTCCTGGGTTTTATTTATTGATCACTTTTCTATACTGTTATAAAATTTTCTATAATGCAAACTGTTAAAACAGAATTATAAACATAATTAAAAGTGAGCTATTAAAAAGTTAGAGAGGGAGGGAAACCTCTCATGTCACCAATCACCCCCAGAGTTGCACATCCCTCTTAGACACTCTAAGGTAGGGGTCCCCGGGCCGCGGACCGGTGCCGGTCCGTGGCTTGGTAGGAACCGGGCCGCAGGGCCGGAGAGGAGAGAGGAGGGGGCAGCCCCCTGGGCAGAGCGCGCAGCAGAGTGCAGGCGCGGCTGTTCGCGCCGTTGGAGTGCGGCTCTTCATCCACCCTCGGCGATGGTGGGACTCCTGGGCGCCGCCGGAGCAACCATCCCTACCAGCCGCTGGTTCCCTTCCTCCCTCCCCCGCGGAGCCTTCTCAGCTCCTGGAAGGAGCCTGAGCAAGCGAATGAGCGACCAAGCGCGGCAGCCGAGCGGGGAATGGGGGAATCAGAGAGTGACAGACACACACAGAGAGACAGAGAAAGGGAGGGAGGGAAAGAGAGAGCCACAGAATGAGTGATTAAGTGCGTGAATGCGAGACAGACAGACAGACACACACACACACATAGAGTGACAGATGGGCGGATGAAGGAGAGAGAGACAGAGATAGAGAGGGAGAAAGAAAAAGAGAAAAAAAGAAAAAAGTGGGAGAGAGAGAGAGTAAGAAAAAGAAAGAGAGAGAGAGAAAGTAAGAAAGAGAGAAAGAACTTATGACTACAATTGAGGCCAAAAGTTTGGTTGTTAACCAAGACCATTGTTAAGTGAGTTTCACATTTTCCAAGTTGGCCACGCCCACCCAGTCACATGACTGCTGAGCCACTCAGCCGGTCCGCAAAATTTTCTTTAAAATGAAACCGGTCCCTGGTGCAAAAAAGGTTGGGGACCCCTGATCTAGGTCAGAGTTTTCCCAAAGGTGCTTTTTCAAAATGCAACTGGACTTTCTGGGTTTTCTTTGAAGATGTTTCGCTTCTCATCCAAGAAGCTACTTCAGATCTGAGTGGATGGTGGGCAATCCCATCTATGTCAAAATTGAACAGCCCCCTCTCAACAGAGGGGGAGGGATATGACATCGTCTATCTCGTCTACAACGCAGCCCTTTCAACAGTTCCAAAAAGGTTCCATACCCATTTACATCACTCAAGTGATTCTGTCGACACAGATAAACCGCCAGGTGGCCTTAACAACTTGCCAAAAGAATGAAAACCACCAACTGTCTGCAAGGCGTATAAATTCTTCCATTCCCCACCATCAAGTCAGAGCTGAAGAAGCTTCTTGGATGAGAAGCAGGCACCAAATCCTCTTATCTTCACTATTGGTTTGGTAGTGGGAACTCTGTGCATGCAGAGAGCATACATGATGACATCAGGGTGGATGGGTGGAGCCTCACGCCACCACCACTACTGGTGTGCCCAAACCAGTGCGAACCAGCAGAATACCACCTCTGATGAGAAGCAAAATGTCTTCCCCCCCCAAAAAATCAAAAAGTCCATTTGCCTCTTGAAAAAGCATGTTTGGGATGAATTACAAGAATGTTGGCAATTTAGCAACACCTGGATAGCTACACATTTCCCACTCCCATATCTACTAACGGAATATTATTTCACATAATAAAGCAGGGAAATTTCTACATGGAACTGCTTAGACTTTGTGAACTGAAAATTCATGAAGTCTAAGCTGTTTTCTAGAGAAATTTCCCTCTGATTTTTTTTTCTTTCCTTGTACTATTATACTTATGTAATCCACTACTTTTCCCCCAAAGTTAATAAGTATAGCACATTTTGAGAAAGTTTTAAACGAGCATCATGACTGCATCTTCCAACAGTGCTGTTTTTGACAGTCCTTTTCTATATAAATGTAAAGTATTAGATGTTTTACATGTAACACGTCTAATGCAATATTTAAAAAACCCACAGCATATAGTTGAGACACAATGGAGTGATAAACAGACCTTTTCTTACAGTTGACAAACAGCAACAAAAGGATCCATTCTCGAATATGGGCCACACAAAATTCTAACACTTTTTAAATTATGATTATTGAACACATTTAATTTAGTTGTCATAAAACAAAACCAAGCAAAACACACTGCTTAGCCCAGAGATAAAAATAACTTATGGCATTCTAGAGGATGTTGAATTAAGAGTTCCCAACATTCTTCATTATTGGACAAGTTAGCGAAGCATGCTAGGAATAGTAATTCGGAAGCATCTCAAATGTCCAAATTTGCCTAGCCTTTGCTTATATAATACAAGCAAATATATATATAATATATTTAAATCTTATCAATGAAAGGGAGGGGTAACAATATAATTAATTATCTTGGCTGGGGAGTTTGGGAATTAATGCTTGACACATCTAAAGGCAGCAAGTTGAGGAAGGCAGGCTGGGACGTTACATCCTTTCCCCCCAAAATGCTGCCCCAAGGACAGAAAAACATTAACTGTACAGGACATAATTGCTTATCCAGCACTGGATGCTGGAGATGTTTTCTATTCTTTCTCTTTCCTTCCTAGATTTTTTTATTGTCTCCTTTTGAATGGTATGCAAATGTGTTTTATCTTGCTACTGTATATGCCCATCTTAAGAATAAGAAGCTGGCTTGCTGCAAAATAGAAATCTCCAACATTTCCAAGGAATTCAAAGACATCTTGTAGCCTTTATTTCTGTCCAGAGCTATGAAGACTCATTAGGTATATGTTACTGCCCTTCCTGTCCAGCCAGTGATATCAAACAGGCCGGTCTAAGATAATGTGCAATACCCGGAGCATGAAACTTTTAATTGCTATAATTATCAATTTCCTTTATGGTTCCCTTTTGTGTGTTTTGGACTTATTAAAAAGTACTTTGAAGTGGAATGCAGATTCCTGAATCCTCAGCATTCTTACTCCCTGCAGTATTATAATATTAAACACAAAAACCCTGTTTAAATAAATATGAACACTTTCAAAGATCGATGTAGAAAACAAGTAGTAGAGCAGAACTACGGAATACATTTTGTCAACATCAAGAATCCAACTAAAAGTCTATAATCATTCTGTTTCCAGAAACCTTGCTGTTTATGGAATACACAGCATAGTAATATTGAACCAAAACTGAGATTATCAAACGTCAGTCCCTAGAATAAAACAATATTTTTCCAAGCCAAATCCGCAACCTCTCACACAGTACTTGTAAACAAGTTTTTATAGTTATGGACACCCTCTGCTTCAACTTCACACCTGTTGTGATGTCCTTGAACAGATTCCAGGCTCCCATGGCCTTCATTAGAATTGTAATTTTGTTTCTCCATCTAACCTATTTGGAAGTTTTGTTTCCCCATTTAACCCATTTGAAAGAAACACGTCGCCCAACACTTTGCTCTAATGGCAAGTTGAAATGAATAGGCTGATAGCTGTTAGTTTCAACGTTGATGGTGTTTCTTACATTGTCCATACAGGCACAAACAGCCATCTCCGAGAACCCTCCTACTCTCCCTCCTTCTTAGAGAGGTTCCATGGTTGCCACTTCTGATTTGCACCAGCATGAAGGTGCAAATTAGCATTTTGGGGAGCAGGAATTTATTTAGCTACTCAGCAGAGTGAAATGAATTGGAAAGGTCACTGCTTTTGTGAAACTATAAGAATGGCATTAGCAATTTCTGATTTCAATTACTCTTTTTTCCTATTGACAATTCATCTTAATTTTATGATAAGAACCAACACAAATGACACAGATACTATTTAATATAATTTAATAAAATAGGATTCAGATAGATGAAACGGTATTTTAAGACCGAAATGAATTTTAAGTATCCTGGAACATTTCTTAATGGCATTATGTAAGCAGAAGTCAGAATTACACTGTTTTATCAGACAAAAATCAGCTTTTATTTATATCATGAATAGTAATATTTAATTGCAGTTCATCAAGGACTACATTGCATTACATTTTAATCATCCAGTTGCTTTGTTTCAGAAATGCCATTCAATTTGACTTTAGTGTTTCCCTACCTAAAACTGCCCTTAGGATTATCAGTCAAGTCTCAGATATAACAGTTTTCCAAAATTGGGAATCTTCCAGAAATGTTGAGCTTCCACTTCATATATTGCCCAACCTGTTATAGGACAAAGTCTGGCAGAGAAAGCTCAAGATGTTAAGCAATTCTGCCTCAATCTTGAAGAAGCTCCCATCAAAACTATTCTAAAGACATTGATTTTATCTATATACCGCATGGCTCTGGCTGCAGCACCAGCCAATGAAATGATCAAAATATAACAAAAGTATCAAAGTTGACAAATTATTGATAACAAAGGTAGACTGGACAAAGACAAAGCATGCTACTTTAGATGTGCAACCAATAAGAACAGGAGAAATTTTCTTTCCAGCCAGAAAGTCAAAGAACAATAATAAGCATAATAATAATTCATGAGCTGACTGAAAACAAAAGACCATTACTTTAAGAAACCTAACAGCCCCTCCTCTTCTCCTCAAACCATAATTATAGCTTGTGAGTGTATGAACAAGAAACATCAATAGTGTTTTAATTATTAAATCCATATTATAATACTAAGGATTAAAAAAAGGAAACATATCTATTTTCTATGCAGCATTATTCTGATGATGCCATGTAATTTTCTAAATTGAAATAAAGTTATTGCTAGTCTGTAACAATAAAATAGGGGATATTGGCTTGATACCGGACTTCTTTTAGTATCTATTCATAATTTATAATTAAATTAATGTATTTATTAATACGTAATCATAAAAAGAGAATGGAAAGTGAAATTTTGTATCTTTTTTCATAACATTTTGTGTTGTGTGTGAGGTGTCCCTAACATGATCAGGCTTACTGTATAGTTTTTACAAACTAAAAAGTGATCCGGCTGAAAAACCTAAGATGTTCTTAAGAGGGCAATTATACTAATCTGCTTCATGGAGCAATAGAGTAAATCTGTTGTGTATGGAAAATAAATGAGCTAACTATGTGATGGCAGACATAAAGAAAGTGATGTAACACCAATTGGATAATGAACTTAATAATAATTGGAAACATTGGGTAGCCCAAGACATTCTGGACCTCAACAAGGACAGTACAAAATTAAAATTGATAAGGAAACCAAGATTATCACTTTGAGTATTGTTTTTTTCCCATTCATGTCAGTATTCAAAGATACTTGCTCACTGAGCAGTAAGGGAACAATAAATCTTTGATTTGTATCATGAAAAATGTTTTCCAATTTGCTTCTGGCAGTGCACAATAGCCCAGACTTAGTAATTAGCTCTTAATTAATGCAGTTCCTAAACAGGATGAGCTATAGGTATTAGAGATGAGCAGGGGTCACAGTTGTTGCAAGTCAAACAGTCCATTAAGTCGAAGTATACAAACATCGCTTTTGTTACTGTAATATATCTAGCTTAATGAAAATTATTCAGCCCTCACAAAGGATTAACTAAAGTTGTTGTGAAATTCAAGATGAGGTTGTATGTGTCAGGGGAAAATCTGGTCCTTGAATGCATACAAGATTATATTTGGCCAGGAAAAAATATTTTAGTGTCAAAATAATCATCTTTATACAAAAAATAGAGGCTATGTTCTAATATCTATAACAATAGGTTTATTGTCCGTGATTAGTGAAGATTATGTTTTTTAGAACAGGGATACCAAGGGAGTCAAAAAAGTCAAGATGGTGGATATTTTCATGCTCTGCTTCTTTTATACTGGAATGCACCTAAGAAGGGGACACGGCAAGTTCTTTTGTGAAACTTTTGTTTGGTGGGCAGAATCCCAAATAGGGCGTAAGTAAAATTTTATCTTGGTGGTTATGTTCATTTCATGTCTCACCACAATGGGAAAAATTACATTTTTTTAAAGGGCCGGCAAGGTTACATTCACAGTCATGACTACTTTTCTGACTTTCCCAGCAAATGCCTGTGTTTTACAACAAACAAACTTTTATAAAAACAAAATAGAGCCTATCAGCCAAACTTGCAGCCAGTTTTTTACAGATAGGGTAATACATATAGAAGAGTAAAAAGCGCCTGTAATGACAAAAGCTGCATTTGAGCCATTTGAAGAAATATTTAAATGCATCAGAGGCAAATTCCTTGCATGTATCAATTCAAATGCAGTTTCTTAAATTCAAACTTAATTATCAGCAACGCAAACAACTATTTGCACTGCAGAAGGCTTTAAGATAAAGTAGATGTATTTAGGGCCAGAGACATGAATGCAACTATTATTGATATTTTTCTACTAAAAGTATCACAGGTATTTAATAGGGCCAAAATAAATTAACTTGACATTTGTAAGAATACACATAAAGAAACACTTGCTGTGTTATCCAACCGGATTACCATCTTCTTTTTGTGTCAAACACAACATACTAATTTTAAAATCAATGGCAGCCATGATGGAGGCTTATGAGAAGAATCAGAAAACTGATATTCCAGTTCCAGGCCTACCTAACAAAGACAAATTTCATACTAAAGGACCTACTATTGTAGCAGTCTAAAACTAGAAATCCAAGTGAATTATAACCAGTGATATCTGCTAGGGATAGGGGTAAAAAATTTTTAAAAAGGCAGTCAGACAGTGGAATTGAAACCCAGCCCAAGCCCACTGTGCATGTAACATCCAACAGGGTGACAACTTCAGTCTTGACTATCATCTAGACTTTTATTTCCCTGAGAATGTGCTGATTGGTAACCCTTACAGCTACAAAAACATATCAGTTTTATTGTTATTGCAGTGAAGTGTTAATTTTTATTATGTAACTCTCTTCTACATATTTTCCACAATTTGCTAAGAAAATATACTGACAAATAATTAGCTATTTCCACAGGAAATTTTCTGTAATGCATCTACATGCAAAAAAACCCCAAATACCTAACCTTAATGCTCTTTTAGTTAATTTGTACATTTTATAAGAGCCTTTAAAGGTAATCCATCACCTGAAATACTTATGCAGTACCAGCTTGATGTTTATGTTCAACTATGCTTATTGTAGTGAAAAAAGCTGTAAAATAATTTTACTAAAAAGCTATGCATTTCATAGAAATAGTCTATTTTGTTAATATCTATTACTTCTCTTTCTTAGTGAAAGAAATGTAGAACACAAATAAAGTGTAGTTATTCTGAGGCATGGATAGACAAGCACAGTGTACATCTGATACGCAGTTATATTGCATAATTGTACACCAAATGGGAACTGTCCTTTAAGCTTAATGCTACAAACAGATGTGGATTCTAAGCCAAGCAACAATCAGATGAAAATCCACGAACACCATTTCAAAAAATCCCTACTCATCCACTATAGCAGAGTTCAACGTAGGCTCTTTAAAGTCTTCCAGGACACCAGCCCAACATTATTAATGTTTGCAGCAAACTACTAAATAGTGTTCTGTTGTTACTCTATATGTTGATCTCTGTTACAGAAGAGTGAGGTCTTGTGTTGATACAATTTCTTTTTTTGTTTGTCCATGTCATGACACAATTCTGCTATTTCAACACACTTCTGTGTGCCAGTGCAGATAAGTGGCAAACACAGTTGGCTGGCAGCTGAAAAAAGTAAGAAAGAGCAAGATATCTCATCAGCAATTGTTTTCAAATTAAGCAGCAGTGGTCAGGTTAAGACATGCATAATTTCAGCAAGAAACTGACTTCGTATGTGCAAACAGGCCCATAAGTACTTAGCATCATTTTCCCTGAAATTTGATGTTCTAATTATCTGCTTATGTATCAGATGTTTCTGAAAAGGCTCCTGGACACTGTAGTTCAACAAATCTGAAGGCACTGTTTGCCTACTACAGTATACACAAATAATCAAATGCCTTTTTTCTATTTGGTTTTGTCTTAACATTATTCTTATATTTGGTAGAAGATAAAAGTAGCATATCCTTCTGAAGATGTCATATTATCAATATAATAGACTACTGTTTAAATTTAAAAATACAATTTTGCATGCCTATTTTTGGGTGGTCAAATTTTCACTATGATTACGAGTGCAGACCAAGTTCAAAAATATATTTGAATAAAATAGTGACAAAATATTACAGTATATAATATATACAGTATATACAGCATGTGTTGCCAAGAAAACAACCTAGATACAGTATATACCAGTGATGGTGAACCTATGGCATGGGTGCCACAGGTGGCACATGAAACCATTTCTTAGGGCACGCGAGGCATTGCCATGTCAGCTCCAGTGCGCATGTGTGTGCTGGCTAGCTGATTTAGGCCTTCTTTTGAGGCCGTTTTTCGCCTTCTGGAGGCTTCAGGGAAGCTCCTAAAGCCTCTGGAGGTGGGGAGGGGAGGCTGTTTACACCCTCCCCAGGCTCCTAGAAAATCTCTGGAGGGTGAAAAAACGTGCCAAAACAGGGGGTCACGCACATAGCATTATGGGTGTGGCACACTCATGCACAACCCCCCTGCGCTCCCTCCGCTTTTGGCACGTGAGCCAAAAAAGGTTAGCTATTACTGGTATATACAGTATATTTTGCCAAGAAAACAACCTAGATAGGCCAAAGTTAGTCACTAGGATAAAGTTAATTCCAGGCCTGGAATCTGGATGCCTATATGGAGCCCCTGTCAAGTCTTTCATACTGGGGAGTGTTTTAGTTCAGACAGTCATCTGATTTTTAGTTGTGGTTTTTGTCATGTTTGACTATCGAGAGTCCTCATGGAGTTGGGTGTCCTTAACAAAACTCATAGGTGGGTAGGCAGGTAGAGTAGTTAAAACAAATAGATTAGATAAGACAGATAAGATAGAACCTCTCTCTTCTCAATCCTGATTTTCAAAATACAGTTGAAGTAGCTCTTGTTGTGGCCCACCAGCGGCCAGCAGAGCTGGTAGCAGACTCAGAAAGTGAGGCACATGGGCCAGTCCTGGAGTCTGGGGAAGCCTCTGACGAGTGGTTTGCAACAGAGACACAGATGGGGCTAGGGCCGTCCAACAATTATCAGAGTCGGGTATCAGTGGGGCAGAAGAACAGCTGGAGCCTGTTCCTGATGTGCGCATGTGCAGAGCTGCCAGGAGAAGGGAACAGCTAAGGAACGAGGGCCGTAAAGGCACAGGTGGGTGGTGAACGGCCTCTCCCAGAGAGAACAAAGAGGAACGAAAGGGGAGGAGAGTTTGCAGGAAACAATTAGTACAATTCATGAGAGTGAAGATCTATTCCTGACTTCTTGCCAAGTAATTGCTGCTACAACGTAACATTTGAAAGATATCAGCCTGGCAACTCTCCAAGCCTCATAAAGGTCTGTAGTTGAAAGACTGTTTGCCGGGACTTTGCTGGAGAGGTATTCCCTTTAACCTAAATAAAAGAGGTTTTATTGGGATGAGGCGTCTGCTTCATGCTCTTGGGAAGCCTAGGTCAGAACAGCTCTACCATTTTGGCCAATTAGATTATTTTCCCCAAGGAACTTCATGGAAGTTAGAACTTCTTTATGATGGGGTGACATATTGACTAGTTTGCATGCAGGTTATAAATAATAAAAACCAGTCTTCAGAGGAGCTTGGTATTAAGTCTAGTGCTAATTTGGAAAAAAAAAAAGTCCTTTCGGGAGCAGCACTTATTGCAACATTTTTAAAATAAAATTTTTGGTTATCAGTACCTGAGCACCTAATCTGCAGAGATACCTATTCCTCAAACTAAAGTCACTCTTGGGTTGTAATTTGGCTAAATCATCTTCATTCTGACGTCTGATTTTTTCCCGTCTTTTTGCTCTGCAAAAACAAAGGGAACGTTATTAATAGACACATAGAAAGATGAGTGTGTTAGATCTTCAGTGAACGTTATTGTTACATCAATGTATGGATGTACTGCTAGCTAAAGGAAGGGGAGAGCAAGTCAAACATATTAACAGACAGTAAAGTCAAATACTCTCTTGTCCAATATTTATTATTAAAGGTCAAAATGTAAGTGCAAAATGCAAGCTTCAACGTGGTCAACCAACGTTTAATCTCTGCCTGCAACCAAAAAAATAAATAAAATAAAATCCCAGGAAACAATTGCAATACAAAATAAAAAATAAAAAATAAAAACAACTATTAGAGAAGTAGGCTTTTGATCAGTAGGATGATGCTGTTCAATGATATTTTTTAAAAAAAAATCAAAACACTAGGAGTTCATTTACATTCATTTGATCCTGTAAAACACACAATATTACAAAGTCAAGGCTCGCAAGGAGAATCATTACATTTTGTAACAAACAATCCCTTCAGAAAAACAAGCTGCTGAGTACCAAGACATTATTAGCTCGTAGACAAACCACCCTTACACAAAACAGAAGGGTAGATATCACTGTTCACATGCCAATTAACTTCAGTGAGCTGAAGGAGCTGACTTCACTTCAAATGGGAGTAAGTCTCTTCAACAAGATGGAGTATATATACATATATACAAAAATTTTGCTCTGCTTGCAGTCCGGGTGCCTTGATAAAGAGAGATGTTTGACACGCTGTATGTTCAGGATATGTAACTGTGTATTCCTGAGTGAACTACTTTGGAGTGTAACTTGAGGTCTATCACCTGAACATGTACATGTACTAGAATACTCTTCAACGGGATTGTTGTTGATCAAGTGCTGCCCAGTTCTGGAAGGAATTTCCTATTCAGATTTCTTTTCTGCAAAACATATCGTAGCAAACATGTTATTGTAACTATGTGCTTGTAAGTCCCTCAAAAATGCCATGGTGCAGGACTGAATATTTACTGTAGTTTTTCAGACTATAAGACGCACCAGAGTATAAGACGCACCATGATTTTGAATATATATTTTTAAAGTTTTTGTACTCT
>JAPKID020001241.1:0-15235 GCA_026931265.2 Tropidonophis doriae
TCTAACAAATTATATTTTGTATGAAGACCCGGGTGCAACCACCAACCCTGACATGGAAGCTCCAAAATATTTTTTATCAACCCTATTTACCCCTTTCCTGTTTTATAACCTGTAAAACTAATAAAAATTGTTTTTTTCAAAACAAAAAAAAAGAAATGTATTATAGGAAGAAAAAGAGAGTTGAAAAGTTGATTTCCATTTCTCTGGTGTCTAGATAGTAAGTGATACCTGTATGCTGTTGCTATTCCAATTTAACCACACGTACACATCACAATGCTTCTCACATTGCACAAGAAGTTATATAGCAGATTAGAAGCCTGTTTTCACAACATTCAACTCCACATGGAAAAAAACTCAACTCTATCCAGGCTGTCTGTGTATCTATTCAACCTTCATGCTAAACAGGAAAGGAAGTGGGCTCATTCCTGTCCATTCAGCCACCTTTTCCCAGGGAAAATCTTGGCCACTGTATTTATTCTTACTTGAGACAGGAACTCCAGTAAATCCTGTCTCTTGCCACAGGGCAGGAAGTCAATCTAGCAACTTCAGCAATGGCAAAAACAACAACAACCCCAAACCCCTCCCCTTTTCTAGAAGAAGTGTTTTCTTTTAATTTGCTGGCTGCCTGAGTTTTTGTTAAAAGCAAATTGCAGTTATTCATGTTAGAATCAAGATAATATAATATAAATATCTAAGCATCTTCTAGATGAGCAATTTTCAAAGGCTGGGGGAGAGGGATATGGTCCTGGTGGACCTAGGATATCTCAAGGGCCCCACTTATGAAAGGCATCTAACGGGACCACAGAACACATTGAGGGGGCTACAGAAAAGCAAATTATGTTATTGCCTTGTTGGCAAAAAAACCACATCAGTTATTATCTTGAATGCAATAATGGGAGCTAAAGAGGGAGGCTGCAGGAAAAAAAATCAGAAGGGGGCCATGGGCAAAAAAGGTTAAGAAACATTGTTATGGACCCAATGTCTTCGTTAGGGCAGAAGGAGCTGAAGCTTTACAAACTGTGATTGCTCAAATTGAAAGCTGTTTTTATTTGACTATACAGGACTTGTTTCTAAAGACTGACAAAAATCAGATTTTGAACAGAGATTTAACAAGGTTCAAGGTGACTCAGTTATTATTTGTCTTTGGAGCAGTGCCCGTTTCCCACATGTTTATATGGTGATCCTATGCAAGTTCATTATCCCCATCACTCACACTAATCTTTTTCACAATAGATCAGAAGTCTCCAAACTTGGGAACTTTAAGACTTGTGGATTTCAACTCCCAGAATTCTCCAGCCAGCTGGTTGGAGAATTCTGGGAGTTGAAGTCCACAAGTCTTAAAAGTTCCCACATTTGGGGACCCCTGCAATAGATAAACTATGCCATAAATATGAATGGAATAACAAAAATTTTCATGAATATTTTTTCCCCACTGCACACAAGATAGCCTCCAGCAAAAGGATAAAAAGGAGATTATAATAGCTGTTACTTTTCCCACTTGCAGCCCTTCCTGTGTTGTACAAATTATGTTGGAAAACTACTGATAAGACTTCCAGAGCACCACTGGTTATAGTAGGCAGCTACCTGGGAGGGTTTTCAATTATGGGCTTCTTAAAAATGAGACAGGTATGTTGTGTGGAAGAACTCACACAGATACTATTCCCACCTGTGATCCAAGAGACATGAGAAGAGTAAGTCCGAGAGAGCCAGTTTGGTGAGACAAAGTTGTGCAGTCCCAATGCATAGAGTCCAATCTCAAAGGCGCAGAGGTGAAGGTTGCGATGAGGCCCTTGGTGGCCACCACTAGAAGACGGATGGGTGAAAATGGAGGTGCTGCTGTTTCCCCCAGCCTTAATGAGAACCGTCTTGGCCAACTCAAAATAGAAGTGAGCAGCTGCCTCTGAGGGCTGATTGGGGACATGGGGGGCATGGCTCTCCGGTCGCCTGCCCTTGTATCTGAAGAAAAAAAAAACAAAAGAGCCATGGAACAAGTTGAAGTGGAACCCAAATGAAATATTTTTAGGTATTCTCCAATAGATAACAAAGCTCCAATTTCTAACTAAGCCTCTCGCTGCTTTACAGACTCTTTCTTAGGCCAAATGCAGGTCAGAGCCAGGAAACATTTGTGCCATAAATGCACAATTCTAAATGAGCAGCAGCACCTACCTCCCAACCTCTACAGTCTTTGCGCGTGCCCCTCCACTGGCCCTCCGGCTTCCGCTGGAAGAAGAGGAACCCAAGGAATCACTGGAAGAACTACTGATGCTGTCACTGTCCTGCCCCCGGCCCCAGGAGGTAGTTGCCCAGCCCCCTCGTAGGGGGCGTCGACTGAGGGTGGGAGAACTGTCAGAGGTGGTTTCTGGGGCACTGCTGTCAATGCTTGCCATTCCTACAAGGCAATGAGAACAGGTAAGCAACTTTAAAGGGCACAACATAATCAGACCACAATATGAAATACCATCTCGTTTTTTTAATATACAGATGATTCTGCAGTTAAGTTCAAATCAGAAACTAGAAATAGACACCATTTGTTTGAGAGCTTCTGGTGGCTATCAATTTAAATGATGTCATGTTAGGAAGCATTACAGGCAATTATTTGCAACAGTGTAACTAACGTCAGTTACTGAGGTATGAATATTGATGCTTATCAAAGAATTCTCTTCGGCATATGGAAATATACAAGCTTGACTCTTGTGTATTTCCATATGCCAAACTGAGCCACCTTACTCATTTCAGCTAATTATTTGCCAAATTGTGAACATTATTTACAGCAATAGACAGGCAAAATTCCCTGCTCACCAAGATTGTAGGCAATACTTACTTCTATATTTGTAAATAGATTTATAAATAAAATTATGATACATAATTTGGTAGCACCAAAAGAAATTACAATCAACTTCACAGACTATACAAATTTATGCCAACATAGATGTTCTTTTTCTTTCCATCCAATTATGTCCAATTCTCTGAGACTTGATTTCTTAACAAGGTTTTTTAGAAGTAGTTTGCCACTGCCTTCTTCCTAGGGTTGAGAGAAAGGGACTAGCTCAAGTTCACCCAGCTGCTTTGCCTAAAGTGGGACTAGAACTCATGGTTTCCCAGTTTCTAGGATGATGACAACCACTATCCAAATTGACTCTCCAATAGATGACTCTGCCCCAGATTTCACAATCCTATAAACCCTTGTAACATTCTCGATCTATTTCTTACCATAGTCTGACTTCTTTATGCAGCAAAAATTATTAAAAGTTTGTTAATGTAGAAAACGCAAAGATGTTTAGCTGTTTTTGATTGAAAACAACACATTCATATGGCATTATGTCTGTGTGAGGGGGGTGGGGAAGAGAAAGGGAGAGAGAGAGAGGAGAGAGAGAGAGAGATGCTGCAGACTTTTATGAGTTTAATCCTTACTAATCTATACTTTGGGTCCCTTCACCTTCTTAATTTGGAGAAAAATTCACATCGTTATTTAATTTACAAATGTAATAATTGCAAAGTTACAAATAGATAAGAAATTCATGCTTCAGCTAGCTATTTGCAAGTCTACCTCCAACAGGAGTACTTTATGAGAGCCATGGTGGTGCAGTGGTTAGAATGTAGTATTGCAGACTAATTCTGCTGACTGCCGGGGGTTTGATTCTTGTCGGCTCAAGGTTGACTCAGCCTTCCATCCTTCCGAGGTGGGTTAAATGAGGACCCGGATTGTTGGGTGCAAGTAGGCTGACTCTATAAACTACTCAGAGAGGAATGTAAAGCACTACGAAGCAGTATATAAGTCTAAGGGCTATTGCTATGTATATGGCTTCATTAAAATATTGGTTGATTTTAAATTTGGATTTTAGCGCAAGGGTTAAGTTTAATTGCTTTTAATCTTTGTACTTGTATTTTTGTATATTTTTAATACTTCCTTGTGCGCCGCCCCGAGTCCCTTGTGGAGAGGGGGCGGGATATAAATATAATAAATTAAAATATGTACTTGTATAGCTCTCTACATATCATATCGCATCATATTTTATCTTAATGGACATTTTAGCATTCTTAAAACTGGCAAGAGGGAGACAAAGCCTGAGGTCACAAAAAAGATAAGCTAAGTAATTAATTTTGAACTTCAACAAGTCCATCTAGAGAATTAGGATATTATTAACAATTAATACGGGTTTTCCATTAATAATACATGAACAAAGCAGTTTCATTAAAATGTTACCTGATGTCAGCCAGTACCTGCCCGTTGGCTGGCAATCTTTGCCTCAATGTTGTCCCCACTTGCAGAAACCTCTGAACCCTCACAGGTCTCCACTCAGTAGCAGAGATGTGAATCCAGCCCCAAGTTACCTGTGTGCTTCTTTTTCTGTCTGACTGGTGAACCCCAGCATCTTCCATTGTAGCCCCCTCTGCTTCCAAGAGCTATTCGACTGGGAACTTTCCCTTCTTGCTTTAAGATACTGGACTCAACAGGTGGGTCGCAAGGGGATCTCTGAGGGTTCTCTGGGGAAGCACAAAGGGTCACTTAGAAAGGCAGTAAGAGGAAGACCATTTGCAAATAAGGATCTGTATTAATGCTATCATTAATTAATATAAGGATCTGTATTAATGCTATCAGTTAAAAGTCAGGGTAGATATCAGTGGTGGGTTGCAGGCGGTACGTCCTGGTACAGGCGTACCGGAGCCAGCCCGGAGCACTGGATACTGCTCCAGTATGGTGCTCCACAGAGCCCACCTGTCCGCCCGCGCTCCTTACCAGTGTTTAAAGGCTTCTATGCTTCCGTGCAGGTGCATGGCGCGTACAATGCCTGTGCAACGTTCCACGGAGAAGCTGGAGCATCATGGTGGCGCTAAGACACATGCGCATGCTACGCAAGTTGTGCGCATGCTGCGCATGTCCATGTGGATACCGCCAACCCTGTTCCAACCAGGGACAGGATTTGAAACCTACTACTGGTACATATTCATAGGCTGATTTGGTATCTCTATTCCCAAATTTGAAGAAATACTATTTAACGTGTAGTGTATTAATGTATATTGCATCCTGCAGTTGGAAGAGCCCTGGAACACAGCTGTCCATACCTTGGGTAGTCTTCTCCATAAAGGGTTCAGATTGGTTGCTTTGGACTGCAGGTGGTACCCCTGTCTGCTGAGCAACGGATGTTCCTGGGAGATGCTGCATAGGTGCAGTTGATTGGGTAGCGTGTTTGGAAGGAGATTTCTGATTAGATACTGTAGGCTTGCTGGATGAGTAGAAAGAACTCAGAGTTTGAGGTTTGTGTGTCTGACTTTCCCTATCCAGCAGCTTATCTAAAATCTACAAAACAAGGAACAGGAGAATGCAGAGGTTACTATTTGAACTAAATACTTGGGAAATGGAAGGGATAATGTGGCATAATCAAGATACATCTAAAATCAGAAAGGGTTGGGTTCATAGGATAGGCATGAGTCTAAGTTCTCATGGATACATATGCAGCTAATAAGTCATTAAGTAATAACTCTATTAGTAAAACTAATAGTTGTATAAATTCAAGCTATTTAGTTACAGTAATGTGACTTATAAGGCAGAGACTTTTTGTATCCTTGAACGCATTCCTTTTTCCCCAGTTAAGCCTTCCCAAAATCTTTTAGGACTAAGGATTGCCCTTCAAACTCTGGCAGGATCAGAAGAAAAAAACATATGGCAAAAGTACATTTCAATTTAATCTTACAGTACATTAATTCATTACAGTAACTCTGAATATTTAAAAACATTCCTCTTCTATCTTGGTAAAAATTCCAATTTAGTTGTCCCCAGAATATGCCCTTATAAAATAATTTACTTTTATTATATTTGCCTGCAGCCTCTTCTCAAAGGCTCTGGGCATATGACAATTAAAATCATCATAAAATAATGATCAATTTACTCAAAAATAATAAATCCACACACATCATCATCATCATCATCATCATCAATTCCTGTATAGAGCACACTGGGCAGCAAATGTTTTCAAGAGGTTTCAATCATTTGCAGCATCTTCGGCATCATCCCAAGGGGAATTAATCATCTTAAGATCTTCCTTAACTGTTTGGTGCTAGGTTTTCCTAGCCGGCATCGTTTTGTCTTTCCTTCAGGAAGCATCCAATGTAGTACAATTTTTGGATGCAGGTCTTTAAGTAAAGGTAAAGGTTCCCCTCGCATATGTGTGCTAGTCGTTCCCGACTCTAGGGGTCAGTGCTCATCTCTGTTTCAAAGCTGGAGAGACAGTGCTGTCCAAAGACATTTCCATAGTCATGTGGCCGGCATGACTAAATGCCGAAGGGGCACGGAACGCTGTTACCTTCCCACCAAAGGTGGTTCCTATTTGTCTACTTGCATTTTTACATGCTTTCAAACTGCTAGGTTGGCAGAAGCTGGGACAAGTAACAGGAGCTCACTCCCTTATGCAGCGCTGGGGATTCGAACCGCTGAACTGCTGACCTTTCTGATTGACAAGCTCAGCGTCATAGCCACTGGCTCTATAGTGTGTACCTTTATGATGCTATCTTAGTGCAGTCACCAGTGCTACTGTAAATTCAGATTCAACGGATATTTTCAGATAATACTTTTTTGTTTGTACCAACTCGTCTGTTAAATGTTTAGCTTCCGTAACAATTTAAAATTATAATGGTTTATAATTTTAATAGTGTTGTTATAAGAATAATGTGTGAACTATATAAAAAACATGTAAATTATACATAGCACAGAGAATATATACACTAATTTATATGTACAAATGACACTGGTACAGATGATATCTATCATTTTATTTCCAGCACTGTATTATTGAAGTCTGTCTTTGTGTTCCAAGCATGTCAAGAAGGGCAAAGGCAACTTAGCACCCCATCTCATTTTTTATTCTTCCTTAATTACAGAGGCCACTTATCAGCAGAGAACAGAGAGATTGTCTTTTTAACCTTCTACTTGCCCTTGTGGATGGTTTACCTTTAAAAAAATGCTAGAAAATAAAAACCAAATGCTCTAATTTGCAATCATCTTTTCATTTCAAACCCAGTTTTCATTACAGCACAGAAAGTGGGCTAAAACTGTGTTTATAACTCCCTTTTAGATAACAAATCACATTTTCTTTTGGCTGGCAAGTGTGTAGAATTGATAGTCCCCCCCCCTTCCATTTAATAGGTTTGTGTGTTCAGCAATGATCTTCATCAGCTGAGACCCTTTATTGTGTTTGATATAATGTCAGCTTTCATTACGCCATAAGGGCATGCAGCAAATCCCTGTGTTAAAGCAGCAACCTTTCTGTAGAGTCATTTTGAGTAAAAGTAAAACAAGAAAATTGTTCAGGAGAAAATGCACAAAACCTTGGCAGCTATTTTTTTTTTAATGAAATTCATCATGGAAAAGGTGGGAGGGGGGGCCTTCCCCTCTATTTGAGATAAAGATGTTTTTTTTTTAATGTTCCTGGCATGGTAATAAGATTGGAAAGGCATGAGGATCGACAATTCTTTTTTTAAAAAAAACATGTCAGTGCTCTAATATGAGTGCGCGCGGATACCATTCAGTTCAGTTATTTGAAAACTCAGAGCAACAAGCATGCATGAATGTTCATATGCATATTCATGTATACTTCTGAAAGTTTTTTTCCCCTCATATGCATTTTGTATATATTTTCTGAGCATAAAATCAGAACTACAAATGTGCCAAGCCGAGGGGATTCGGATCAAGCACAAGTCTTTTCTGCCAACTCACATTCAGCTAAATTTCTTATGTGCTGCTTTGCGATTCACTAGTAAAGAAATCTGCCAGCAGAGCAAATAAACATGCCACAAGTAAAGCCAAAAAATGAGGAGAAGCAGGGAAGAATTGAATTCAGACTCAAGACGGATTAGGGGGATACTTGCCAAGTTGACATAAACTAAGTTAGGCTGAAAGTCATCCTAACTAATCTCCAACTCAATCAATCCAGTGGTAAATGAGGAAACTTTTGAAGGTTGGAAGCATTTGGATTCAGCACTCAATTATCCTATTTTATGCCTTCCTTCTGGGGCAGCAGCAAGAGAGGTAAACCCTTTCAGAACATGTTGCAAATTTCTGAAAAAATGTGGTTTTTCTTCGGTGTCTCATGCTTTGATTATTCTATATATTTGGGAGATCCAACATAAACATATTCCAGAAATGGGAAGGATTTGACCTGCAGGCTTAATCCAATTCATCAAACCTTTGCCCCACCCTCCCGCCATCAAGCAAAGCTCAAACCTTTTTCTTCAAACAGCTCCACCGCTAAGCTCCTCAGGAAGTATATCGAAGTAGAATTTCTTGAGATTTCCTCTATCTCTCATCTTTCAAGGATCACTTCAGATTCTTGTTGTTTGGCATATTGCCCAATTTGTAAAAGTTCTCTGAAAGGAGAAGTGAGTACAGCTGACTCAAGTGTGAACTACCTAAGGTTTTGCATGGTCTGCAAGCAAAGAAGCTCCTTGGGGTTGGTTTTATGCCATGGGCTTTGTAGAACAAGACCTCGCTTAAAATGGCCCATGCTATACTCATTCTTCTTCTCACTTTATTTTATTCACTTTGCAATTGCTGTGGATTACCAAATAAACTGCATTCCTTGTCTTCTTAAAACTGATATTTCACTTCTTGGAAAAGTACTGGGTTATCAATGATAAATTTTCAGAATGAGCAGAACCCAGGCTTTTGGTTTTGGTTTTATTTTTTAATTTATTTTATTTATTTTTTATTATTTATAAATTGTATTGGCCACCCATCTTACCATATGATAACTCTGGGCAGCTTACAATCATAAAACATTTAAAACACTAGCCATCCTGGCCATGCATTGCTGTGGCTCAGTTAGGAAGGCCACATCCTAACCCTCATCAATCCCTCTATCCCCCCACCTACCTACCTACCTACTGCATTTCTCCCTCTCTCTATCCATATAGCTGCCTACCTATCTACCTACTGTATTTCTCCTTGAAATATGGTAGATATTATTACATTTTGTATTATGTCATCCTGTGGCTCACTGCTCTCTCTGTAGCCATCTACCTACATTTTTTACATTTCCATTGTTTGGAACAGGTGTGACATCTACACAATCTATATATATCATTGGTGCCGTATTTGAAAGGAACGTGTGAAAATTTGGAAGCGATCGGTGCAGTACTTTCAGAGGTTAGCGGTTTTGAACAAACTCTTGTTACATTTTTATTTATATAGACTAGAAAATGAAAATATCCATCAGATTGCAATAATTACTTCACCCAATCCTCTTCCTTCTTTGTCCTGACCCATGTATTTTGGAAAGGCAGCCTCTGGTATCCCATTTGAAAAGAGCAGCTGTCAGGCTAAAAAATCATGAATCTCTTTTTTAGCTCAGGCTCAGATAGCAGTTCAGGGAAGATCACTGGATGAAGCTTAGAACTCATCTTGATTAGGTTCTGGGTAGAACTTTTTATCATTTTGAGGCAGGGAGCCTTGGATTGACCTAGAAAACAGAGAAAACTTGAAAACCCCATGCATTCAATCAGAAGCACAATATTTTTCCTGGTTGAACAAGGACTCAGTAATCCTGCTTGTGTCTCTCCCCTTCTCCAATATAACTGGAAGGGAAAAAAGAAGCAAAGCTGATTATAAAGCAGAATTGAATTTAGAAGGATTTGATGTCTATGGAAAGACTCAGTTATCCAGTTATCATGGTTGTCCCAAAGGTTATTTCAAGAGCTGATTGGACTTTCTTTGTTTTTCCTTGAAGATATTTCACTTCCCATCCAAGAAGCTTCTTCAGAATCTTCAAGGAAAAACAAAGAAAGTCCAGTTGTCCCTTGAAAAAGCACCTTTGGGAGAAGGATTTGGCCTTGTTTTAAAAGGGACTGAGACATTTTCCATAGCAGGGGAATATGTTTTGAACTTGCCCTTATTAATACAGTCCTCCCCATTAATATTTCAAACATAATATAGTATAGTATGATTTGTGATTGTTCTTAATCCCCTGACCTCACTGTATAACAATTGTCCTTTTTTTCTATATACATGTACAATAAATACAATCACTGTTTTGTATAAGATGCATATAAATTTATGACTTCATGTCTACAAATCATTGGAGCAATTCCACTGAGAAATGACGTTTCACATTTGAAAATCCAGTTATGGATTCAGACTCCCCCCCCCAATCAACTGTCATTTTATTCAATATTATCAAACCCTCAATTGGGTAAAGGCACTATATGTTCCCATGTGAGACCCCGCATGGTTACCCAGCACCGAAGTAATGTTGGATTTTTTACAATATTTGTATTTAGGTTTTGGGTTAATGCAATATTATAACAGGAAAATATACAATAATCTTTGATAAAAATCTTTTAGAAAAAAATCTGAAGGGTGGCTCAGTGGCTAAGATGCTGAGCTTATCAATCAGAAGGTCAGCAGTTCAGCGGTTCAAATCCCTAGTACCGTGTAACAGAGTGAGCTCCCACTATTGTCCCAGCTTCTGCCAACCTAGCAGTTCAAAAAGACATAAAAATGCAAATAGGAATAAAATAGGAACCACTTTTGGTGGGAAGGTAACAGTATCATGCCAGCCACATGACCATGGCTGGCTCTTTGGCTTAGAAACTGAGATGAGCACCGCCCACTAAGCGAGAAATGATTAGAATGCACATGTGGGGGAACTTTTACCTTTACCTTATACAAGAATCTTAATTCAATTCATTATTCAGAAAGAAGTACTATTTGTTAAACCTGAATTCTCATTACATCTGAAAACTTTTCCAACACAGACATTTTTTTCTCTTTTCCTTCCCAAAGATTAACTACAAGAACATACAAATACAGTTATTTAAGAGATTCATTGTTTATGCAAAATTTAGGGCTGGTTGAAAACCCCTGATTCCTCCCACCCCCAAAGTGTTCTTGCATCAAGTAATATAATTAGGACAGAAGCCAGGATTGGAGAGGGATCATCTTTCTGCTGGTGCTCTACCTAATTCATTCATCTTCCCAGTATTTTCCTCTCCCTTCTTTATTAATTTATCATATTTAGTAATTGCCCATCTCCTTCATAGAGCTGCATTGGATGGCATACAGATATTGTTAGCTAGTACCAGAGATGGTATTCAGGCAATTCTGACAGGTTCTGTAGAACCAGTAGCAGAAATTTTGAGTGGTTCAGAGAACTGGCAAATAGGTTGGCCCGGGCCCTGCTGTCTCCCAGCTCATCTTCTTTTGTTGCCCTGAACAGGAGAATGGAGCTGGAAAGCAGATTAGTGGGGTAGGGAGAGAATGGGAACTTTAGAGTCTCTTTCCCCTGCCATGCCCACAAAGCCACACCCACAAAGCCACGCCAGAACCAGTAGTAATATTTTTTTTAATCCCACCAGTGGCTAGTGCCTCAGCATTCTGCTAGCATATTCAATTTCCCATCACCTTTTCATCCTACTATTAGTACTTTTTATTCTTCACACCCAAAACTTCAACATGAAATGTGTGTAAAAATATATTTTTAAAAAAGTAGAAGAAGAAGCATGGACTGCTCTCTGGACTGGTTCCCGAAGTAATGATCAAATCTGAGCATTGTCCTGAAAATAATTTTGCCGTTATATCAAAAATCAGTTAAATCAAATTAATCCAAACAAGAATTTGCGCCATTTTGCAAAAGCAAAGACAGGAGTCAGGGCAAATGTTTGTGAAATATTGCAAGAATTTATCATGCTTGTTCATGTGAGTAAGACTCAGAAGGAAATTCATCAAAAATAAGATGAGTGGCTGCTGAAATGTTTATGTATCAAACGTTTTTAAAAAGAACAGCATTCATCCTTAAACTTTGGTTTGGTAACCAATTTACTCTTCTGGGTTGTGAAATAAAACTGTCCCCTGCCACAAAATTCAAGTGAAAAGTGTTTTGGAGCACATCAATTTGTCTTAAGTTTGAACTAATTGGCCCAAACTGAACTAATAATTGGCCCAAATGGATTCTTTCGACTCTAACTTTAAACAAGACAGCTACCAAAACTTCCATCAACAAAAAAATGTTAAAAAGTTATTTTTTCAATTTCAGTAATATCCAGGCATGAACAACCAGATCCACACATGTAGATTTCAAACTAGAAGCTTCTTTATTGTTTATGCTGATAATACAGAACTCTCCCCTGACTGGCAGTTTTCACCTGGGAAAATCAGATAAGGCTCTAAGGCAGGGCTGTCAAACTCCCTGACCATGGGCTGGATGCGTCACACACTGGCCACATTCATGCCCAGTTTAGCAAAGGGGGGGGGAAGTCCCGATATGTCATGTAAGGCCGCCATGATGACTTGAGTTTGACACCCCTGCTCTAAGGCATTAAAGAAAGTTCAGACCTAATCCTCTTGTGTTTATGTAATGAATCCAGGCTGATTCCTCGCTTAAACTCTCCTCCCGCCTGAGGTAATTGCTCTCCAACAGCTATTTAAATTTAATGGGAAGCTATGGGAGGCATACTCATAGTTAGTGGTTGTCTTCTCAGATAATAGATCAAGCAGTCTTCATAAAGATGCAGTGTATTTCTAAAGCACAGGGCATACTAAACAAATTTACTCTTCCCCCCACCCCCACAAACAACCTTTTGCAAGTGCCTTCAGTTTCTACATATAGGTCTAGTAACTATATCCTTCTCCTTTTCCCCTATTATTTTCATAGATTGAGAAAATTGAATGAGCAGTCATTATAACCTCATGTCTGTAATAGTGTAGCCAAAATAGTATGTCTGTGCTTAAGGGTTAATGGAACTTGGTTCCTTTTCCATGGATTGGGCTTTCTACCTATCTGGCTCAACTGAATCCAAATCTGTTTCCAGCTAAACATTGGTGTGCTCTCAGCCAAATCTACTGCAGAGTTCTCTTATGGGTGAAACTTTACATGCTCTACAGAGACCAAATTGTCAACCAGTGCTCTTGTTTTCTTTTTACTCTATGCCTTTTGCTTATTCAAAGTAGTCTTCCTAATAGTAGAGAGGGAGGATTTTCCCTTTGCTGGTTTCAAACCTTTATTTCTCCCTCCTTCTTCCCATACTTACTTTTTCTCCCATGCCACACTTGAACAGTTAGTCCTTTTATATGCTTCTCAGTTAAGTCTCTGCCCATTTTCCCAAACAAGACTCTTTTGCTCCATTCTACCCCCTGCCCTCAATTTTAGGGACTAGGGCTAATTAAAGTATAGCTGAACATCAGCAGGTCTAGGAAGATATTCTTTTCTCTTTCCACAATCTTTACCTCAATTTATTCCCCATTGCTAAGGATACAATTTCTTACCTTCTGCATCTTAGCAACTTTACCTTTAACCTTTTCTGCTTTGCATCTTTTCACTGCAACCACTGAGTTGCATATACGTAGCCTGAATGCTGAGAACTGAAAGCATTAATCAGATTATAGGCTGAATTTTCCAAATGAAATGTTTTTATCTTTGTCATATGTATTCTTCTTTGGTATTCATCTAGGGCAGAGTGGCAAACTCGATTTCATTGAGGGCCACATCAAGGTTGTGTTTCACCACAGGGGGCTGGGTAGGTGGCCAGCTCAATGTCACTCATGTGGGGGGGGGCACCTGCATTGGCCCAGGCGGGAATGGAGAGATCTTTCTGCAGCCCTCTACCATCAGAAATGGGGCTTGGGCAGATTGTGCGCAGCCCTCCCAAGCTCCATTTTCACTGGCAGAAGCACTACGGGCCAGTCCTTTGATGTTTCCAGGGGGAATTCGCAGGCTAGCTCTAAGTACCCTGTGTGCCAGATCCAGCCTGCAGGCCTTGTGTTTGACACCCCTGATCTATGGGTATTCAATTGCCCTTTGTTTTCCATTTCTATTTACCTTTCCCTTTTTGGGAAAACACACAAATGCACCCAGGTGAAATGTGACCCCCTTGAGAAGGATTCATAATGCCAAACAGCCACAGTTTAAAATTTCACTGTACGTTGTCAGTAAGAACATCTTTTTAAATCTAGAAAGCTTGGGAATGATGTCAAATCACAGTAGGCCATTTTAGACGGTGTGAAAAATGGTAATTTCCCGACAGTCCTCCTCTCCTGAGCAGAATTTGAATTAGAGCATCGCTCTGGTAGATTATGAATAACACAGAAATGGACTCCCAAGTACAAGAATCCCATCTAAAAAGGCAATTGCTTGGAGCATATTTTTTTTTAATTTGAAGGATGAAACTCTTACGCCTTTATGACTGTGACTGTGAAGTGAAAATCACAGGAAGTTGGTAACTTCAGGCTGAGGTTGAATTAGAAAGGTAAAAGAATAGATGACAAGGGATCAAAATGAGCTTCCTGCCAAGGCTGCTTCAAAAGCTTTTCAATCAAGCTATGCATTTCTGCATATTGCCATGCGAATAAAGCTCACACTTCAAATGCAAACTATTTATGCTCTCTTTCTCCCTAGGTTGGTTTGTTTATGTTTTAATACAGGTGACTGGGAGTCTATCACCATCCTATGTCTGGAAAATGCCTGTAGCTTCATTATTTATGAGCTGCCATGCTATTTTTCTGCCAAAGGCCCATTTGTTCTGCACATTACCCAAGTGACTAGTTGAGGCAACATCAATGGAACTGAAAAGTAATGCTCACACATGGTTGAATATCTTTATTGAGGTAGAGTTATCTTTCCAATATATCCATGTGTGAAATCTGCAGAACGTGTCAAATTACAGATCTATAGGGGCATCAATAAAACAAACTGCAAACTTTAGAAACTATCTGATTCCAAGGAACAGAGAATGCAGCTGTTTCAACATCACAGGGTGTTTTTTTTTTTTAGAAATCTTCCACCATTTTATTGTCCTTTCAATAATATTTTATAGCCAAGGCTCACAGTGGGCAAGGGCAAGATATTTCCAGATTTGTAGTTATGGGAATCAATGTCAGGGTATCAGAGTTTCCCATTTTAAAAACTGGGATCAGACAAAAAAAAATAGCTGTGAGAGCAGAACAGATGATTGTTTGTGAATTGCAACAATCATGGGCTATTTCCTGTTGCAAATCCAATCAATCAATCAATAATATTTGAAGCTTCAACATTGAAATATTGCAGTGTTTAATTAGATCAGAACTGCCCATATATCATCTGAATGGTGACTAACATAATATTTTTGATTTTCCTCTACGTAAAGGTAAAGGTTCACCTCACACATATGTGCTAGACATTCCTGACTCTAGGGGGCTTTGTTTTTCCTTGAAGGCTTTTCACTTCTTATCTGAGAAGCTTCTTCAGTTCTGACTGAAAGCATTATAATTTCC
>JAPKID020001242.1:0-15234 GCA_026931265.2 Tropidonophis doriae
GTAAATTATTAATTAGTGGGGATTTTAATTGGGGGTTTTAGCACAAGGGTACTTAAATTGATTTAATTTAGTTTTAAATTTTGTCATTTGTATTTATGTGTTGTGGTTTTTAATATTTCCTTGTGCGCCGCCCCGAGTCCCTTGTGGAGATGGGAGCAGGATATAAATATAATAAATGAAATGAAATGAAATAAATGAAATGAAATGAAATACACCTGGAAACATCTACCTACTTACCTACTTTCTCTCTCTCCCTACCTTTCTACTGTATTTCTCTCTCTCTCTCTATTTCTCTCTTTATTTTTCTCTCTCTGTCCCTCTACCTACCTACCTACCTACCTATCTACCTATCTACACTCTTTCCCCGCCTACCTATCTACTGTATTTCTCTCTCTCTCTCTCTCTATTTCTCTCTCTCTATCCTCTACCTACCTATCTATCTACACACTCTCTCTCCCTACTAATCTACCTTCTATATTTCTCTCTCTCTCTCTATCCCTTTATCTACCTACCTACCTAACTACACACTCTGTCTCCCTACCTACCTACTGTATTTCTCTCTCTCTCTCCCTCTACCTACCTACCTACTCTCTCTCTCCCTACCTACTGTATTTCTCTCTCTTTCTCTCCCACTCTATCCCTCTATTTACCTACCTACTTTTTTTAAAAAAATTGCCTCTTCAAAACCTGGGTGCGTCTTATACTCTGGTGCTTCTTATATTCCGAAAAATGTGGTAGCCATATTTTTCCCAACACACTTGCATGGAGCACAAACTCTGTAATATGCTTTTCTAATCATTTCTTAGGGATATCAAACTCAAGGCCTGTGGGCCTGATCCGTCCCACAGGGTGCTTAAATCTGGCCCACGGGGTCAGATTTAAATAGCAAAGTACTGGCCTATGGTGCTTCTGGAAGCCAAAAGGGGCCCTGGGGGCTATGTGTGCCCCCCACCCCATTTTTGGCCTGGATGCCCCCCTGCAGAACTCTGCCAATAAAAATAGGGTGTGGGTAACATGCACAGCTCCCCATGCCCCATTTTGGCTGGCAGGGTGCTGTAGGAGGCCTCCATCCCATATCATCCCCTCCCCCGCCAGCTGGCCCATGGAGAACTACAATGCTGATCCAGTCCTCGAAAAAATCCAGTTTGACACCCCTGGCCAAGTATAGACCATGTTTCTGTACTTTGGGAAGTTTATGTGCACACATAGAAGAGAAAATCCTTCTATTCTAACTTCATGAAGACTTTATTGACCAGCATCCAGAGAGTGATGAAGGATGCTGCATTGCAGCATCAACATACAATCCCTTGCCTCTAAATTCCACCCCCCACCCCCATGTGGATCACACTATTGCCAGAGGTGGTGTTGTGCCGGTTTGTACCAGTATGAGCAAACTGGTAGTGGCAGTGGCGGGAGGCTCCCACCAGCCCAAGACACCATCATGGACACTCGGCATATGCTCCCAGTTGCAAACTGCTGGTGAAGGTAAGAGGATTTCATGCCTGACTATTGCATGCATGTCCTAAAGGAGAAATGTTGTTACTGGCATGACACCATAAAATGTTCCAATTGAAAACCTTTTTTAACATTCTGATGAAAATACTGAGACTGTCCACAGACACAGTGGCTTGGTCTTAGGCCAGAAAAATAGAATAATGTTGTTCAATTTATTGAAAACTATTTAAAATCATCCTCCCAACTATTATAAGGCAAAACGATGGCTGATATTATGTCTACTGAAATTATATGATCTCAAAAGCATATTTTTTAATTTTGAAAATTCTTCCACTTTTAAACTTTAGTCACAATGCCCAAGAGCATGACTGATAAAGGCAATTATTTAAAAAATGCAACTTAAGTATGGCAGCAAAAGGCCTGATAGCAAGGAGGGGGAAAATGCTCTGATTCCTTTGATACCCCAAGTGTGTTTTACTTAACTTCATAGTGAATCCAATCCTGAAATTGTTGGTGTTTTGTAATACCATTGAGTAAGAACAGGGCATTTAGCACATTGAGTTTAACCTTTATTCAAGTCTAAAATATAAAGTAAATTGCCCTTTATAGATAATTCTACTTCAGTTTGAAAACATCCACCAAATAAGAGCTTGTTTTGGTGTAGTGATCAAGCTGTTGACCTAAAAACCAGGAGATTAAGTTTTAGTCCTTCCTTAGACATGAAAGGTGGCTGGGTGGCTTTGGTCCAGTCACACCTTCTCGGCCCAACTCACCTCACAGAACTGTTGTTTTAGAGGAAAATAGAAAGAGGAGAGAGTATTATGTATATTTGCCACCTTGAGTTACTTATAACATGTTAAAAGCAAGATAAAACATCTTCAATGTTAAATAAATTTCCTCTGGATATTTGGTTCTACTGTCAAAATCCTTAAAAAGATGGAAGTTGTTGTCCTTTTTCTAATTTTCTATCAAAATCTGCATTTCTGCAGCTTCAATCCATTATTTGATCTTCTGCACTCTAGAATGATAATGAATGAGTCTTGATTCCCTATGTAATATCCTTTCAAGTGACACAGAATGGTGTTATTTTAATCCTCACTCACTCTTCTCAACACTAAATATTCTTAGGACTTCAGTTTTAGTCCCTTAATCAGAGCTGTCTCTTTTTAAAAATAATAATTTTATTAAAATTATATACCAAAAGATAAAGAACTAATGCAAAACATGAAAAAAATAGTAAAGTAAAAATAAAACACAAAAAACACAGTGAAAAAAGAAAAAGAATGGAAAGAGATAGTGAAGAAAAGAGAAAAGAAACATATAAAGAAATGACTTCACCCTTTATCACAAGTACAATTTCAATAATTTATCACCTCTGATTATATCATAAAATATTTCCTCTTCCCATATTTCATCTCTCATCTATAAACAGATTCTTCAAAACTCATCATTCAGTCCTGATCATCAAAAGTCCATTAAGTGTTACCAAAAATAGCTACATGCATACATACATATTTTAACCTCAATCAAAATATCCATCTTTATATCCCCTTTTCTTTCATTTTAACATAGTAACTTATCGTTTTCTTTGAAAACAAAACAAAAGTTTTTCCTATATTTCACCTCTGTAATTGAATGTAGTGGGCTGGATTCTCAGGAGAGAGGGATGCATTCCAGACAAGTAGGAGACAACTCAACTCAGTTCAGATAGTTTGTGTGAGAGAAAGAGGGTGAAGTCAGTCCCTCCCTAATAATTCCCAGAATACATGCTTCTGCAATTTCATGGATGGGTGTCATCAGACCACCGTAGTGAATATTTCGGGATCACCATGTTTAGACTACTGCAGCACCTTCTATATGGTTCTTCCATTGAAGGCAACTTAGCAAGTGTACCCTGCAGGTCTGAGGCTGTTTTCAAAGATGACATAAGATACTATTTTCAGACTTTGTTTTTTTTAAATAATATATTTATCATCATGAATGGTTTATAGCCTTAATCTTTGAGAAATCTCTTCTCTTGAAAGGTCATTTTTTCTCCCTTTCGATATTAATGATTATTTTTTTAAAAACAATGCAAATTTTTTAAAAAAGTTTTTTTACTCTGCAGACCTCAAAAAAATGGCCCGTTTTTCACAAAAATGGGTCAGGTTTTTTTTAAGTGCATGAATAGCCTTTAGGAGGCTTGTAGAGTGCTCCTGGGGAATGCTCCCCCCAAAAAACTAGCAAAGGGCCCAGTTTTTGTCAAAAAAGGGCATGCATAGCCCTTAGGCTTATAAAATGCTCCTGGGGGGGTGGCGGAGCAAAATTGAGTAAAAAAAGACTCATTTTTCACTCATTTCTGCCCTCCCAAGCACTCTGCAAGCCTCCTAAAGGCTCTGCTGGACATTTTGGTGAAGGGGATGGGCTTTTGGGTAGCAAAAAATGCTATATTCGGTGTATAAGATGCACCCAGATTTTCAGCCTCTTTTTTGAAGGAAAAGGGTGCATCCTATACTCTGAAAAATATGGTAAATTTCTCCCATTCTACTGTGAAGTACAGTAGGTATCCTAATCATCCATGATTATGGATGATGTAAATGGTACCACCATCCACTGTTAGTATAGGAGAAGTGCAGACAAAACTTGGGGGTAGAGTCAAAAGAGGACACAGTCTAGAAATGTTATGGGTCCACAAAGCCTTAAAATCAGCCCCCCTGAAATTCCACTATCTTTTATCTAGTGTCAATGTATTTATTTATTTATTTAATTATTTATTTATTTTATTTATAGGCCGTGCCCATCTCCCCAAAGGTACTTGGGGCGGCGTACAAGGAAAACTAAGAAACAATAAAAATACAAGTAAAAGCAACCCTATATAAAAACAAATTAAATCTAACCCTGTATTAAAAACATAGTCTAAAAACAACCCCAATTAAAACCTAAATTAAAGTATAAACTAAAACCTAAAAAACAGGGCAACCGGAGATCAGGCCAGGCCAGCTTGGATAAAAAAGTGAGTTTTTACTCTCTGGCGGAACAGGCGAAGGTCAGTAATGGTACGTATATCGGGGGGAAGGTCGTTCCAGAGGGTGGGGCCCATCACAGAGAAGGCCCTCCCCCTGGGCACTGTCCAGCCGACGGCACCCGGAGGAGGCCCTCTCTTAGCCTCACTTCTACCTGTTTTAGTTCACTGGGCAGTTGGCCTTAAGGAAGAAGCTTAAGAGAGGAAGAACTACCACTTTCATTGACATTTGCCATATTCTTTTTAGCTTGTAGCTCCTAAAACAACTTAGTGATCAGAATCTCCTAACAGGAAAACCAGAGAGTACAAAAACCTGGAGTTGGACTGACACATAGAGATCTATTTTATCAACATTTTTCTAGAATACAATGTGTGCAATACATATGGAATGAAAGATCCGTGTTTGTTGATATTTTTTTATCTTTTTAAACTGTTGGTCAGATATGATGGGGCTCGAAAGAGTTGGAGTCCAACAATAACTGAAAGACTACAGGTTGTTCCTTCTCTTCAGCCTCACTCCCACCCCTTAATGCATATAAAACTGTATATTAAGTAACATCATACTTCTAGAGCAGGGGTCTCAAACTCAATTTACCTGGGGGCCGCTGGAGGCAGAGTCTGGATGAGGCTGGGCCACATAAGGGATCTCACAGAGGTCCACTTTCCCTGAGGGCTGCACTAATATTATACTTTCATATCACGGTGGGGGCCACAAGATATTGTCCTGCGGGCTGCAATTGGCCTGTGGGCCGCGAGAATGAGACTTCTGTTCTAGAGGCTAGCATTTGAACACTAAAATAAAGAATATATACTCAAAGAGCTGGAATAACAATGTAGCACACAATACTAGCTTGTGTTTAGAACAGGTAGCCTTTGACTTACAACTACAGTTGAGTCCAAAATTTCTGGTGTCAAGTGAGTCAGTTGTTAAGTCAATTTTGTCCCATTTTATGACCTTTATTGCCACAGTTGTTAAGTGAATCTCTGCAGTTGTTAAGATAGCAACTTGGTTAAGTGAATCTGGCTTCCCCATTGACTTTGCTTGTCAGAAGATTGCAAAAAGTGATTACATGATCCCCAGACACTGCAACCATCATAAATATTTGTCAGTTGCCCAAGCATCTGAATTTTGATCATATGACCATGGCGGTGCTGCAATGATCATAAGTGTGAAAAATGATCATAGCTGAGTTTTTTCAGTATCATCGTAACTTTGAACACTAACTAAAAATGAACAGTTGTGAGTTGAGGACTGTCTGTACAACTAGACACAATCTAATATTGAAGTAGCTGAAGAGCTTTAATTCTGAACTAGCTGAAGAGTGGTAATGCCCATTTTTATTTGTTTTGTTGCTTTGTTGATTAATTATATGAACTGCCCAGAATCACAAATGTGAGATGAATGGCTATACTAATCAAAGAAATAGTGAATGAAGAGCTGGATTTATTTAACTGTGCCCATAATAACAATGAACTTCATTTCACAAAACTCAAAAGGAATCACTGTTCAAGTTTTTTTCAATCCACTCATCTATGGTGTTTTCTTCTCCTTTTGAGTGATTGTTTGAATCTTGCAACCCTGCCTTCAAGTCTGAAGAGAAAAAAAGGAATCAAATGTAGGTAAAATGTGGGCAGGCATTTCTTTTTCTAAGTGTGATGTATGCTATCCAAGCTGGCAGCTGTGGTCTTCTGGGAAGCAGCCAGTACAATGTGACCCTCAGTTGCCCTGGAGCCAATTATGCTGGTGGAAGAATGATTCAGATGAAAAACAATAAATACTTTTGACAGAAAGCATATGGATTTCTATCAACATATCAGTGAGCCAAGTACTGCACATTAAACTCACAATATCTAAAATAAAGTCCTGGTTTTTATTTTGTGGCACTTTGAGGATTTATTATTGTTTATGATAAATGATCTCATTGAAATTGTGAATACATAACGAAAAAATATTGTGATATATGATTTCATAGTAAATTATTTTTTAAAAAATTCAAAAACAGGAAGTAAGAAGGAAAATGTGAGAGTTTACTATTCCAAAAAGCTGCTGTTTCATACTGTATTCAATTCTGTTTTTTACTAAACACCCCTGATGTTCAAGTTAAAGTTGCACTAACTGACAAAGTAGGGTCAATATAATTACATTCTCCATTACAATTCCATTATGTACTCTTTTCTTTGTTCATGAAGATCTGCAACACATTCCAACTTTTCAGATTAAAAACAAAACAACCGCAGGGATTACATATCTACTGGATGAAATAAGCTTTGCTTTCTAAAATTGACTTCATCCTTCACTCACACAAGCGCGCGCGCACACACACACACGTCCATTAAATGTCTGATAAGTTTTTTCTCCCCGATACTCGCAGTACTGCAGCCTCGTTAAGGAACTGCCTTTAATGACAGGAACCAAGTGCCGATGAGAACACGTGTGCGCGTGTGTGTGTTTCTGTGTGTGTGTGTGTGTGTGTATATACGCATATTTGTCCCACCCTCCCCACTTCTTAATGTCTTGGAATGGCGCGACTTGCTTTCCTTGCCTGTTCTTTGCAGCTGGAGGCTATTTTGCTCTAATCTGGCATACAGAAACCAGCAGTAACCCCCACCAAACACACCATTTTATTTCCGCGGGATTCCGCTGTATTGTTCTAGCACACCAAAGCGGCGCTTGTTCCCTGCCTCCCCCGTCAAGGACAAAAGGGATTTCAGGCAACTGGCTTCGGCGGGGCGGTGAGGAACAAACATCACAAGAAAACTGCATCGACTTCAATCAAGCACCTGGAGAAAATGGGCCAGCAAACACAAGGGCGCGAGGCTTAAGTGATCCGGAGGGGTGAGAAGAGCGAGGGGGGAAGAAGGGGAGATAGAGCGAGGGAGCACTGCAGCAAATACACCTCCATCTATGCACAGCCGCCACTTACCACACGAATCGGAACATCCGTGAGGGAGGGGGAAAAAAGCAGCTTAGGAAAGGAGGCGCCCTTTCGAAAGGCGATCTTAACGGGACGAGATGGAAGCAAAGCTCCGGCAAATAGTCATCTGGGCGAGGACAGAGGCAAAGCGAAGGAGGCAAGATGCGAGACTCAACACACACATACATACACACACCGCGCGGCAACAGGGAAGCCTTTGCACCGTCTACCAAACCTGTCAGCGGGCGGTTCGCGGTGCGGCAGTGGCCAACGTTGGGGCGCACGGCTCTGCCCCTGGAGCACTGCAGCTAAAAGCAGGCAATTGTCGTCCTCCTTCGCCGGGACACACGCCGAAGCTCCGCTGTGGGGATTCTCGCTTTGCCCCGCCGCTTTCCTAACGCTCGCGACTATTTGCGCGTTGGGTTTCTCTCTCTCTCTGTATGTGTGTGTGTGTGTGTGTGTGTGTGTGTGTGTGTGTGTGTGTGTGTGTGTGTGGCGGGGGCGCGCGCCCCTCTGAGGAGCGGGGGAAAAAAGTGACGGGAGCGACTCCGCCAGCACCGGGTTTCTGGCTCGGCCGGCCGTTGCCGAGAGCCCTAGCAGCCCGGCACTGAGGCGAGCAAGCCCCGCGAACACCCTTTCCCGGGCTGGGCTCAGAAGACTGCTGAGGCGTCGCTTCCCCGGCCTCCCGGAGGCGTTCGGTGGCCCTGCTATCTGAGGAGGGGGTCCGGAGCCCCCGCGGTCCGAATGGTTTGTTGCCAAGCGCACTATTTCTCCCCCGCGCGGCAGTCAGCCCGGAGTCACGGAGAGGACAAAGTGTTACCGGCAGAAAGCAGAATGAGCACGTTTGAATATCTTAACAGAAAATAAACACACACCTTACAGTAGGGACGTTAGGCGTTGTTTTTTGCCTTGCTTATAACTGTACAACATCACAACCAGAGATCCAGGGTCATAAGAAACTATGCATCCTTCAGCCCTGATGCAATATGTATGCGTGTATTTCCAACTGAGTTCATCCAGAAAGCCTGGATTCGGTTTAATTCTTATTTTGTACACTATGGAAACTAAAATGAGAACATGTCTTACACATTTGTAGTAGCATGCTTCACTCACTTAAAAATAAACTTAATAATATTAGCAAAAGTATGTGAATTGAAATCTAAAATAGAATGTTTTGACACATGAAAAATAGTTTCCATATTGCTGCAGGTGCAATTCCTAAAATAGTGATTCATCAGTTTCAAAGGCTAATGGAATAATTTTGCAATCAGAGATCTGACACTTAAGAAAATATATTTGTAATATTTCAGTAAAAAATCTGAAATTATTCTTACCTTCATACCAAAGCCTAGAGACGACACAGTGAAATCCAATTGATTTCAGTCACTTATTTGCTTACATCTGGACATAATCTTGCCAAATAAAAGCTGTAACTTTCTACACTACTAGATATTTTGTGAAAAATTCTAGGTTTGTCTACTCTGAACTTCTTCCCCTGTCCCACCTCCTGATTGGGACTGCACAATCTCTCCTAGACCTCTCTCTCTAGGAAAAGCTATTATGTTGCCAAAAGTCTTCCCTTTAGCTCCTGCAGATGCCTATTCCATCATATTCACATACAAAAGTAATTAAAATACATAATTTATAAATAAGTGCATTCAGGAAAAGCTAAGAGGTCAATATTCATAATACACATACACATATGCATACACATTCTGTATTCTGGAAATACGCATATTGACGTTTGCTAGAATCAATGTACTTGCTTGGTTGTCTTTAAGTAATAATCCTATTTTAAAAAATCACTTAAATGCATAACTGCAAGATTTCAGGGTAATAATTTAAAATACATTGATTTAGATTAATAATATACTAGCTCTCTTAGATGGCCATAATGTAGAAGTTGGTAGAATGTCCTATTCCACTGTTGAATACTTACAGAAACTTTCATAAATATAAATCTACAGAATAGGGTTAGTAGATAAATAAAAAATTTCAGAGTAGGATGAGGAGCATAGACATTGCGACCATGATACATCCTTTCTAAACCAGATTTATAATCAATCTGTTTATTTTTTGTTTTTTTTCAGATTAGCATTCCTTGAAAAAGTGCTGAATGCAAACATCGTAATATCTAATGAAGCCTAACTTCTGTACCTTTTAAAATCCATTCTGTTTGTTGAAACTTTCTGAGCTTTCCAGAAACCTTTTGTTGTATAAGAGTTGAACAATTTCTCACTTAATGATAATGTTAAAGTCGCACTTTTTCAAACAGTCACTTTGAGGTCTACTTTAAGTGTCCTGGGAAGTTGAAACAATTCATTACTTTAAGATGTCTGGGAAAGCCAAGGGAAAGCATCAAAACCATAAAAAAACAAAAGTTAGACTATTTTGGACATGTGATGCGACACCCAGAAAAATACGGCATACTTCACTTAATCCTCCAAGGAAAGATTGAAGGCAAACGAGGTCCAGGCAGAAGAAGAATATCATCGCTTAAAAATCTAAGGAACTGGTTTGGACAAAACTCAACAGCAATTTTTCATGCCGCTGTTGATAAAAATAGGATCGCCAACATGATAACCAACGTCCGATGGCGAATATGGCATAAAGAGAAAAATATTACTTTATCCTCGTGATACCAAATTTGTTTGTTGTACAGTTCATATAATGCAGAGGAGCATTCTTGGCAAATTATTGCAAATATCTCAAAAGCTTCGGCCTTTTAAGAAAATTCATTATTTGGGAGCAGTGCTATCAGGCTCTTGATAAGAAACACTGACAGAAAAAATAATGATTGAATGTCACTTTGTCATTTTATAAACAATGTTGGCGTTTCCTATATACAGAATTATGCCATGCAAATCATGACTAATGCATAATTGTTATATCTTCACAGATCAGAAACAAGAAAGATCCCATTCAAATTATGTACAGATGTAATTATCTCTATAGCCTCCAGTGTATGATAATGTGTGAATGCTATAAGTATGGTATAAACTCATCTTTTTGTAGTAGACTATTTAGACTAATAATATTTTAAAAAGTTGAATACAATGTTTACTTTAAATATGCTGCCTTATCAGTCTTAACTACATAAATGCATTTTAAAGCAAGAGGCAGATTTTTTTTCAGACTTGTGATACTTTGGCAATTAAGAAATTGAAAATAAAATTATTTTGTTCATTGCTTAAGCATAGACATATTGGTGTGCCTGAAGTTAATCACTAAGGGATTCATCACATCAGAAAAGACCTGTAAGAGTGATAGTACCCAAAATTATGTTAAAACATCTCAGATGATATTTATCTATTTGTACAACTGCATTCTAGACCAGTTCTAGTTCCAGATGGTCTTCAAAGACAACCTCATATAGAATATATTGCAATGGTCTAATTGGGAGGTGCCCAAGAATGAGAGATTGTGGGCAGGCCCTCCTAGTCCTAGAACTAAGACTCATAGCGATTCAGTCTTGCTTAAATTGAGCTAAAGCGTGTTCTTACCCATTCAGATTCAACAGCTTCTGAGCACTGGGAAAAACAACTTGACAACATTAATTGCTGTGCATTGTGATATTGTCACCACAAAAGGAACAGTTTGGAGTAGGGTTGAGCTAAGGGTAGTAGTTTACATGTAAATGTTCAAAATAGAAAAGAGTAGCTCAGGGTTGAAACATTGAGATCTTGGTATTCACTAAACTTGATTTTTTTTCTTGAAAGCATTTCTTTACCAAACTAGTTAAGATTGTCAGTGCTCTGATAGGCAAGAATGGGATTTGCTGCCTTTTACGTATGACAGATTGTTCTAGCCATCTTGGTAGGGGTTGTAGTTTATGGTACTTGATTATGGTTCACTTACCAGACTCAATTAGTTGTATTGGTTAATCTAAGATTGTTTCTGACTGTTGTGTTGGGCTTTACTTATCTATGTATTATTTTCTGGGTATGTGATAAGGGAAGATGTGTCCCAGAATGTCTTCTTCAGTCTTGGCCTCTGCTTGCTTTAAAAAAAAAAAAACTTATAATGATGTTTATTTCTATATATCTGTTGATGGTTGATATATCAGAATACCAAACTTCTCTTGCACTAAGATTATAATGGCCAGATAGTTCTGTGAGAAACTACATGAGCATTTAATAAATAATAATAAATAGCGATAAAATGCATCAATTCATTTGTATATGATGTATATTAGAAAAGAAGACATTATAGCTCAGTTTTATTTATTATACAGAACCTACAAAAGGTTAGGGAAGGGGCCAGTGTCCCATCATCACAACGTGAGGTCTCGATGGTCCGAAACCTCTGTTGATACTTTTGCCGCAGATCGATCCAGTTGGACCTAAACTGTCTTGGAGGAACAGCGACTGAGAAGATGAAGCCTTGCTGGTCACAGGGACACCACAAAGTCTTTGTTTGACCCAAGGGGAGCGCTTCTACTCCCCGGCAAACAGGCAGCCCCCAGGCTGACAAAGACTGGGACAGCTCCAGACAGAAGTTGAATGAGGAAGTGAGTCTATCTGGGAAGGGTTTTTTTTTCTTTGAGATTCTTTGCCCAAAGAAATTTTTTTTTATTAAGTAAAACTTAATCCTTTAAGCAAAAGAAACAAGTGGTGGAATTAACCTACTTTGGACTGATCTGGAAAGTTTTTCTTTTTCCTTTATTCTTTGTAACTGTGGATTGAAACGCCCGTAACAGGTTTTTTTTCTCTCTCTCCTTTTAAAGTGAACGTATTCTTTTCTCCTGTTTTATTTTTACTCTATTTTTTGACTCTTGCACTAAAGCTATATTCTTACTTTTATAATCCTTCTTATGATTTGCTACTAAAATTCCAATAAGAACTTTATTATTTTTTTTACTTTTTTATAACAAAGAGAGACACATTAGAAAGTGAAAAGTAGCAACACTGCCACTGGAAGGTTAGAGGCTGAACCTGTTGAGGCAATGTATTTTTTTTTTGGAGATTGTTGATTATTGAGAAGGGTTTATAATTTGTTTATAGAAACTGATAAAGACTCAAGAGCATACATTTTTTTTGACAAGTGGTCTTTGAAAATTGTTTAGTCAAAGGAAGGAAAAGGGGGGAGAAATACAGAACCTTTCTCCTCTGAAGAGTACAACAGAACCTGTAACTTAAATTAATTTGAAAGGGAAAGATAAAATAGGCCTTCGACCAGGGTGGCAGTGGGGATTAATTTCTTTTTTTTGGTAACATGATTCAATACCCAGATAAGGATACTTTGGAATACCAAAAAAATTTGCCTGGAATTTTAAACCTTTTGGAAGGATATAGAAGAATTGATAAGAAACTGGAAAAACTGGTGCTTATTGCAACAAAATATGAAGAGATGGGGGCTCCAAAAATTAAAGAGAAGGAAGAAAATGTAGAAGATAAAGAGATACCCCTCTCAGTTGAAGATAAAGATAACAGAGGATTTTACTAAAGGACCAAAGGTGGGAGAAAGCAAAAAGATGGGAACCTTGAAAAGGGAACCTGAAGAATTTGAGCTCCATTTCGGTCTCCAAGAAGAAGAGGGGAAAAAAGAATTGATGATAGATGTAAGAGGAGAAATTATTTCAGAAGCACGTCTGATAACCAAAGATAAATAAATTTTAATAACAGAAGGAGGGCAACAATACCATTTGAGAGTTGTCTTGAACAGTAAAGTGCGGAAAGAACTCTACAACAACCTTGCAAGGGAGAACAATAGAAGATTGAAACCACAAATGGCAAGAGAGATGAGATTATTTCACTATTGGAAAGATACTGGTTGATAATGAAAGCTGACAATAAAAGATTAGCCATCCCTTGATGATTAATAAATAGAAATTTAATAACTTTTAGATTGTTTCAGCTGAGACAAGGGGAATAAGTATATGCTTGTGTCACAACACAACAGAAATAGATCTATCCTAGTCTCCCTTGTTTATTTATTTATCAGCTAAAAACCTAACACACATGTAAACAAAAGACACAATGAAACAAATAGCTTTCTGTCTGGATGGTCTCTGGTGGTGAGCCGAAAGACAGAAAAGGAAAGCAGTATACTTCCTCCCTTAATTGTGGTTTGCCAGGGTGTTGCGACACAAACGTATGTATGTATGTAACTAGTAAAAGAAGTTCGAAATAAACTGCAAATTGTGATTCTGGAAAAAGACCGAAACAAATTAATAAACTTTTTATTTAGAATTCATTATAGGTGTAGTACAATTTAAAGTTTTAATTTAAATGAGGATGGACATAAACAGTAGAAGACTTTTAGTTAACTATTAAGGAACGTCAATGGATATTGTTTAATAAAAAAAGGGGGGGTTAGAAATAGTATTGATTGACTCTCATGTAGAACACTCTTCTAAGGTGTAATGTTATTGGAGGCTTTTGGAAATAGTCAAGGAATGCCATTATGTGGTTATAAGTTTATAAATGTGATCCATCTGAGGAAAAAGCACGTTTAAATAATTGTGGCTAAAGGAGAATTTTGGTGTAATGAAATTAAGATATATAATGAATTTTTCATTCAAAGTGTATGTTAATGTGATCTATAAGTAATGATGGTGGAAGAAACACACGAGAGTTATATGTAACCAATCGACATGCTTTCTACAGGATGTAATGAAGGATGGTTTGTTTTTTGTATTTCTGTTTAATTAAAAATAAAACCTTTTTATTAAAAAAAAAAGAACCAACAAAAGGCTTGTAAACAGGACAGGCATCCTTTCTAATCCATGAAACTTTTTTAGATTTGCTTCAGCTTCATCAGAGGGTAAGAAACTGGACGGGCCTCCTACGGTCAAATCAGGTACAGAACCATTCTAGCTATTAAAGGAAGGTTAAAATAGGAAAATCAATGAATCCATTAATGGTTTTTCTCCTTAATATTGTTCATATTATTGAAATCAAATGAAAGCTTCTTGTTCCATAAATACATATAGAAAATGAGCCCAAATATTGGCTAGGTGAAGACTGAACAATTGTATTTGAAAGCTATTTTAGTACAGCGCAGCAACTAATGCAAATAGAAAAAGTCCTGACTGAGCCAGATAATTAGCATTTCCAGTACTTTTTAAAAAATAAATGGATTCCTTTCCTTTATTATAAATGGCATGAAAAATTAATTACCTATCAATGTCAGGGAAGGGCAATGAAGATGATCAATGATCTAGTTATAGTGCTTGAAAAAATATTTAGTCTTGAGAAGAGAAGGGGGTAATATAACTACAGGAAGGAAAATGCAGCAATGGCAAATTGTAATAGTTTTTTTTTACAGCATTACTTTGATGATTTAGCAGCTAGATCTGAAAAGGAGGAAGCAAGAGCAAAGGGGGAGAAAAGGAGAAAAAGAAAAAAATGGCTAGAAATGGTAAAACAAATTGACACCAAATGAAGGCGAAATAATAAGAAAGATTCTGGACTGGGCCGAGATGGACAAGTTAACAAAAGAAGTGCAGGAAAAGGAAGAGACAAAATACTGTCTGATATGGGGAAAATGGTTTAGGTGGTTGGAGGAAAGAGACAAAGATTAATGATAAAACCGAAGAAAGATAAAAATTACAAGGATAAATGTTATATATAATGAAGTTTACCAGAGGCAAACAGTCAAAATATTAGAGAGGTAAGTAAAAGATAACAAATTAAGAGGGTTAAAAATTGTGAAATTTAATGGCTCAAACCATCCAAGACCGAGTGGCTATGGTTTCCGGCGTCCCGGTATAACCAGCTTATTCCACCTTTATCCATCGGGGGCGAACACCTAGCCCCCGTGGACCGGGCACGCAACTTAGGCATCCTCCTGGATACCCGGCTGTCTTTTCAAGATCAGGTGACAGCCGTGGCCAGGGGGGCGTTCCACCAGGTTCGCCTG